>JAZIBN010000159.1:0-29737 GCA_037039145.1 Fundulus diaphanus
TGGAACATTCTATGAGCCCGGTCATTAGAAACAGCAGAACACTGTTTAAACCCAGTGAAATTCACATTTAACATTATTCAGACAATTGTGCGCTAAAACAGAAGAGAGCTGTCCAAAAACTAGGGTGTTTGGAAACACTGCGAAAACCTTGTGGGAGACCTTATTTGGTCCTTCTGACACCTAAATAAGTCACTTTGGCTGCTCTAATGCAAGTGGGTTGTCAAAAAATGTAATGGTTATAATTCACTTCTCACACCTCAGAAAGGCAGAAATTGGAAGCCAAATATGCTGCAAAGGAACATTCTATGAGCCCGGTCATTAGAAACAGCAGAACACTCGTTTAAACCCAGTGAAATTCACATTTAACATGATTCAGACAATTTGTGCGCTAAAACAGAGGAGAGCTGTCCAAAAACTAGGGTGTTTGGAAACACTGCTAAAACCTTGTGGGGAGACCTTATTTGGTCCTTCTGACACCTAAATAAGTCACTTTGGCTGCTCTAATGCAAGTGGGTTGTCAAAAAATGTAATGGTTATAATTCACTTCTCACACCTCAGAAAGGCAGAAATTGGAAGCCAAATATGCTGCAAAGGAACATTCTATGAGCCCGGTCATTATAAACAGCAGAACACTGTTTAAACCCAGTGAAATTCAAATTTAACATGATTAAGACAATTTGTGCGCTAAAACAGAAGAGAGCTGTCCAAAAACTAGGGTGTTTGGAAACACTGCTAAAACCTTGTGGGGAGACCTTATTTGGTCCTTCTGACACCTAAATAAGTCACTTTGGCTGCTCTAATGCAAGTGGGTTGTCAAAAATGTAATGGTTATTATTCACTTCTCACACCTCAGAAAGGCAGAAATTGGAAGCCAAATATGCTGCAAAGGAACATTCTATGAGCCCGGTCATTATAGACAGCAGAACACTGTTTAAACCCAGTGAAATTCAAATTTAACATGATTCAGACAAATTGTGCGCTAAAAAAAGAAGGGAGCTGTCCAAAACCTAGGGTGTTGGAAACACTGCTAAAAACCTTGTGGGAAACCTTATTTGGTCCTTCTGACACCTAAATAAGTCACTTTGGCTGCTCTAATGCAAGTGGGTTGTCAAAAAATGTAATGGTTATAATTCACTTCTCACACCTCAGAAAGGCAGAAATTGGAAGCCAAATATGCTGCAAAGGAACATTCTATGAGCCCGGTCATTAGAAACAGCAGAACACTGTTTAAAACCCAGTGAAATTCACATTTAACATTATTCAGACAATTTGTGCGCTAAAACAGAAGAGAGCTGTCCAAAAACTAGGGTGTTTGGAAACACTGCGAAAACCTTGTGGTGAGACCTTATTTGGTCCTTCTGACACCTAAATAAGTCACTTTGGCTGCTCTAATGCAAGTGGGTTGTCAAAAATGTAATGGTTATAATCACTTCTCACACCTCAGAAAGGCAGAAATTGGAAGCCAAATATGCTGCAAAGGAACATTCTATGAGCCCGGTCATTAGAAACAGCAGAACACTGTTTTAAACCCAGTGAAATTCATATTTAACATTATTCAGACAATTTGTGCGCTAAAACAGAAGAGAGCTGTCCAAAAACTAGGGTGTTTGGAAACACTGCGAAAACCTTGTGGGGAGACCTTATTTGGTCATTTTGACACCTAAATAAGTCACTTTGGCTGCTCTAATGCAAGTGGGTTGTCAAAAATGTAATGGTTATAATTCACTTCTCACACCTCAGAAAGGCAGAAATTGGAAGCCAAATATGCTGCAAAGGAACATTCTATGAGCCCGGTCATTATAAACAGCAGAACACTGTTAAACCCAGTGAAATTCAAATTTAACATGATTAAGACAATTTGTGCGCTAAAACAGAGGAGAGCTGTCCAAAAGTAGGGTGTTTTGAAACACTGCTAAAACCTTGTGGGAGACCTTATTTGGTCCTTCTGACACATAAATAAGTCACTTTGGCTGCTCTAATGCAAGTGGGTTGTCAAAAAATTTAATGGTTATAATTCACTTCTCACACCTCAGAAAGGCAGAAATTTGAAGCCAAATATGCTGCAAAGGAACATTCTATGAGCCCGGTCTTTATAAACAGCAGAACACTGTTTAAACCCAGTGAAATTCACATTTAACATGATTCAGACAATTTGTGCGCTAAAACAGAGGAGAGCTGTCCAAAAACTAGGGTGTTTGGAAACACTGCGAAAACCTTGTGGGGAGACCTTATTTGGTCCTTCTGACACATAAATAAGTCACTTTGGCTGCTCTAATGCAAGTGGGTTGTCAAAAATTTAATGGTTATAATTCACTTCTCACACCTCAGAAAGGCAGAAATTTGAAGCCAAATATGCTGCAAAGGAACATTCTATGAGCCCGGTCTTTATAAAACAGCAGAACACTGTTTAAACCCAGTGAAATTCACATTTAACATGATTCAGACAATTTGTGCGCTAAAACAGAAGAGAGCTGTCCAAAACCTAGGGTGTTTGGAAACACTGCTAAAACCTTGTGGGGAAACCTTATTTGGTCCTTCTGACACCTAAATAAGTCACTTTGGCTGCTCTAATGCAAGTGGGGTTGTCAAAAAATTTAATGGTTATAATTCGACTTCTCACACCTCAGAAAGGCAGAAATTTGAAGCCAAATATGCTGCAAAGGAACATTCTATGAGCCCGGTCTTTATAAACAGCAGAACACTGTTTAAACCCAGTGAAATTCACATTTAACATGATTCAGACAATTTGTGCGCTAAAACAGAAGAGAGCTGTCCAAAACCTAGGTGTTTGGAAACACTGCTAAAACCTTGTGGGGAAACCTTATTTGGTCCTTCTGACACCTAAATAAGTCACTTTGGCTGCTCTAATGCAAGTGGTTGTCAAAAAATGTAATGGTTATAATTCACTTCTCACACCTCAGAAAGGCAGAAATTGGAAGCCAAATATGCTGCAAAGGAACATTCTATGAGCCCGGTCATTAGAAACAGCAGAACACTGTTTAAACCCAGTGAAATTCACATTTAACATTATTCAGACAATTTGTGCGCTAAAACAGAAGAGAGCTGTCCAAAAACTAGGGTGTTTGGAAACACTGCGAAAACCTTGTGGGGAGACCTTATTTGGTCCTTCTGACACCTAAATAAGTCACTTTGGCTGCTCTAATGCAAGTGGGTTGTCAAAAAATGTAATGGTTATAATTCACTTCTCACACCTCAGAAAGGCAGAAATTGGAAGCCAAATATGCTGCAAAGGAACATTCTATGAGCCCGGTCATTAGAAACAGCAGAACACTGTTTAAACCCAGTGAAATTCACATTTAACATGATTCAGACAATTTGTGCGCTAAAACAGAGGAGAGCTGTCCAAAAACTAGGGTGTTTGGAAACACTGCTAAAACCTTGTGGGGAGACCTTATTTGGTCCTTCTGACACCTAAATAAGTCACTTTGGCTGCTCTAATGCAAGTGGGTTGTCAAAAAATGTAATGGTTATAATTCACTTCTCACACCTCAGAAAGGCAGAAATTGGAAGCCAAATATGCTGCAAAGGAACATTCTATGAGCCCGGTCATTATAAACAGCAGAACACTGTTTAAACCCAGTGAAATTCAAATTTAACATGATTAAGACAATTTGTGCGCTAAAACAGAAGAGAGCTGTCAAAAACTAGGGTGTTTGGAAACACTGCTAAAACCTTGTGGGAGACCTTATTTGGTCCTTCTGACACCTAAATAAGTCACTTTGGCTGCTCTAATGCAAGTGGGTTGTCAAAAATGTAATGGTTATTATTCACTTCTCACACCTCAGAAAGGCAGAAATGGAAGCCAAATATGCTGCAAAGGAACATTCTATGAGCCCGGTCATTATAGACAGCAGAACACTGTTTAAACCCAGTGAAATTCAAATTTAACATGATTCAGACAAATTGTGCGCTAAAAAAAGAAGGAGCTGTCCAAAACCTAGGGTGTTTGGAAACACTGCTAAAACCTTGTGGGGAAACCTTATTTGGTCCTTCTGACACCTAAATAAGTCACTTTGGCTGCTCTAATGCAAGTGGGTTGTCAAAAAATGTAATGGTTATAATTCACTTCTCACACCTCAGAAAGGCAGAAATTGGAAGCCAAATATGCTGCAAAGGAACATTCTATGAGCCCGGTCATTAGAAACAGCAGAACACTGTTTAAAACCCAGTGAAATTCACATTAACATTATTCAGACAATTTGTGCGCTAAAACAGAAGAGAGCTGTCCAAAAACTAGGGTGTTTGGAAACACTGCGAAAACCTTGTGGTGAGACCTTATTTGGTCCTTCTGACACCTAAATAAGTCACTTTGGCTGCTCTAATGCAAGTGGGTTGTCAAAAAATGTAATGGTTATAATTCACTTCTCACACCTCAGAAAGGCAGAAATTGGAAGCCAAATATGCTGCAAAGGAACATTCTATGAGCCCGGTCATTAGAAACAGCAGAACACTGTTTAAACCCAGTGAAATTCATATTTAACATTATTCAGACAATTTGTGCGCTAAAACAGAAGAGAGCTGTCCAAAAACTAGGGTGTTTGGAAACACTGCGAAAACCTTGTGGGGAGACCTTATTTGGTCATTTTGACACCTAAATAAGTCACTTTGGCTGCTCTAATGCAAGTGGGTTGTCAAAAAATGTAATGGTTATAATTCACTTCTCACACCTCAGAAAGGCAGAAATTGGAAGCCAAATATGCTGCAAAGGAACATTCTATGAGCCCGGTCATTATAAACAGCAGAACACTGTTTAAACCCAGTGAAATTCAAATTTAACATGATTAAGACAATTTGTGCGCTAAAACAGAGGAGAGCTGTCCAAAAAGTAGGGTGTTTGAAACACTGCTAAAACCTTGTGGGGAGACCTTATTTGGTCCTTCTGACACATAAATAAGTCACTTTGGCTGCTCTAATGCAAGTGGGTTGTCAAAAAATTTAATGGTTATAATTCACTTCTCACACCTCAGAAAGGCAGAAATTTGAAGCCAAATATGCTGCAAAGGAACATTCTATGAGCCCGGTCTTTATAAACAGCAGAACACTGTTTAAACCCAGTGAAATTCACATTTAACATGATTCAGACAATTTGTGCGCTAAAACAGAGGAGAGCTGTCCAAAAACTAGGGTGTTTGGAAACACTGCGAAAACCTTGTGGGAGACCTTATTTGGTCCTTCTGACACATAAATAAGTCACTTTGGCTGCTCTAATGCAAGTGGTTGTCAAAAAATTTAATGGTTATAATTCACTTCTCACACCTCAGAAAGGCAGAAATTTGAAGCCAAATATGCTGCAAAGGAACATTCTATGAGCCCGGTCTTTATAAACAGCAGAACACTGTTTAAACCCAGTGAAATTCACATTTAACATGATTCAGACAATTTGTGCGCTAAAACAGAAGAGAGCTGTCCAAAACCTAGGGTGTTTGGAAACACTGCTAAAACCTTGTGGGGAAACCTTATTTGGTCCTTCTGACACCTAAATAAGTCACTTTGGCTGCTCTAATGCAAGTGGGTTGTCAAAAAATGTAATGGTTATAATTCACTTCTCACACCTCAGAAAGGCAGAAATTGGAAGCCAAATATGCTGCAAAGGAACATTCTATGAGCCCGGTCATTAGAAACAGCAGAACACTGTTTAAACCCAGTGAAATTCACATTTAACATGATTCAGACAATTTGTGCGCTAAAACAGAGGAGAGCTGTCCAAAAACTAGGGTGTTTGGAAACACTGCTAAAACCTTGTGGGGAGACCTTATTTGGTCCTTCTGACACCTAAATAAGTCACTTTGGCTGCTCTAATGCAAGTGGGTTGTCAAAAAATGTAATGGTTATAATTCACTTCTCACACCTCAGAAAGGCAGAAATTGGAAGCCAAATATGCTGCAAAGGAACATTCTATGAGCCCGGTCATTATAAACAGCAGAACACTGTTTAAACCCAGTGAAAATTCAAATTTAACATGATTAAGACAATTTGTGCGCTAAAACAGAAGAGAGCTGTCCAAAAACTAGGGTGTTTGGAAACACTGCTAAAACCTTGTGGGGAGACCTTATTTGGTCTTCTGACACCTAAATAAGTCACTTTGGCTGCTCTAATGCAAGTGGGTTGTCCAAAAATGTAATGGTTATTATTCACTTCTCACACCTCAGAAAGGCAGAAATTGGAAGCCAAATATGCTGCAAAGGAACATTCTATGAGCCCGGTCATTATAGACAGCAGAACACTGTTTAAACCAGTGAAATTCAAATTTAACATGATTCAGACAAATTGTGCGCTAAAAAAAGAAGGGAGCTGTCCAAAACCTAGGGTGTTTGGAAACACTGCTAAAACCTTGTGGGAGACCTTATTTGGTCCTTCTGACACCTAAATAAGTCACTTTGGCTGCTCTAATGCAAGTGGGTTGTCAAAAAATGTAATGGTTATAATTCACTTCTCACACCTCAGAAAGGCAGAAATTGGAAGCCAAATATGCTGCAAAGGAACATTCTATGAGCCCGGTCATTATAAACAGCAGAACACTGTTTAAACCCAGTGAAATTCAAATTTAACATGATTAAGACAATTTGTGCGCTAAAACAGAAGAGAGCTGTCCAAAAACTAGGGTGTTTGGAAACACTGCTAAAACCTTGTGGGGAGACCTTATTTGGTCCTTCTGACACCTAAATAAGTCACTTTGGCTGCTCTAATGCAAGTGGGTTGTCCAAAAATGTAATGGTTATTATTCACTTCTCACACCTCAGAAAGGCAGAAATTGGAAGCCAAATATGCTGCAAAGGAACATTCTATGAGCCCGGTCATTATAGACAGCAGAACACTGTTTAAACCAGTGAAATTCAAATTTAACATGATTCAGACAAATTGTGCGCTAAAAAAAGAAGGGAGCTGTCAAAACTAGGGTGTTTGGAAACACTGCTAAAACCTTGTGGGGAAACCTTATTTGGTCCTTCTGACACCTAAATAAGTCACTTTTGGCTGCTCTAATGCAAGTGGTTGTCAAAAAATGTAATGGTTATAATTCACTTCTCACACCTCAGAAAGGCAGAAATTGGAAGCCAAATATGCTGCAAAGGAACATTCTATGAGCCCGGTCATTATAAACAGCAGAACACTGTTTAAACCCAGTGAAATTCAAATTTAACATGATTAAGACAATTTGTGCGCTAAAACAGAGGAGAGCTGTCCAAAAAGTAGGGTGTTTGGAAACACTGCTAAAACCTTGTGGGGAGACCTTATTTGGTCCTTCTGACACATAAATAAGTCACTTTGGCTGCTCTAATGCAAGTGGGTTGTCAAAAAATTTAATGGTTATAATTCACTTCTCACACCTCAGAAAGGCAGAAATTTGAAGCCAAATATGCTGCAAAGGAACATTCTATGAGCCCGGTCTTTATAAACAGCAGAACACTGTTTAAACCCAGTGAAATTCACATTTAACATGATTCAGACAATTTGTGCGCTAAAACAGAGGAGAGCTGTCCAAAAACTAGGGTGTTTGGAAACACTGCGAAAACCTTGTGGGGAGACCTTATTTGGTCCTTCTGACACATAAATAAGTCACTTTGGCTGCTCTAATGCAAGTGGGTTGTCAAAAATTTAATGGTTATAATTCACTTCTCAACACCTCAGAAAGGCAGAAATTTGAAGCCAAATATGCTGCAAAGGAACATTCTATGAGCCCGGTCTTTATAAACAGCAGAACACTGTTTAAACCCAGTGAAATTCACATTTAACATGATTCAGACAATTTGTGCGCTAAAACAGAAGAGAGCTGTCCAAAACCTAGGGTGTTTGGAAACACTGCTAAAACCTTGTGGGGAGACCTTATTTGGTCCTTCTGACACCTAAATAAGTCACTTTGGCTGCTCTAATGCAAGTGGGTTGTCCAAAAATGTAATGGTTATTATTCACTTCTCACACCTCAGAAAGGCAGAAATTGGAAGCCAAATATGCTGCAAAGGAACATTCTATGAGCCCGGTCATTATAGACAGCAGAACACTGTTTAAACCAGTGAAATTCAAATTTAACATGATTCAGACAAATTGTGCGCTAAAAAAGAAGGGAGCTGTCCAAAACCTAGGGTGTTTGGAAACACTGCTAAAACCTTGTGGGGAAACCTTATTTGGTCCTTCTGACACCTAAATAAGTCACTTTGGCTGCTCTAATGCAAGTGGTTGTCAAAAAATGTAATGGTTATAATTCACTTCTCACACCTCAGAAAGGCAGAAATTGGAAGCCAAATATGCTGCAAAGGAACATTCTATGAGCCCGGTCATTAGAAACAGCAGAACACTGTTAAAACCCAGTGAAATTCACATTTAACATGATTCAGACAATTTTGTGCGCTAAAACAGAGGAGAGCTGTCCAAAAACTAGGGTGTTTGGAAACACTGCTAAAACCTTGTGGGGAGACCTTATTTGGTCCTTCTGACACCTAAATAAGTCACTTTGGCTGCTCTAATGCAAGTGGGTTGTCAAAAAATGTAATGGTTATAATTCACTTCTCACACCTCAGAAAGGCAGAAATTGGAAGCCAAATATGCTGCAAAGGAACATTCTATGAGCCCGGTCATTATAAACAGCAGAACACTGTTTAAACCCAGTGAAATTCAAATTTAACATGATTAAGACAATTTGTGCGCTAAAACAGAAGAGAGCTGTCCAAAAACTAGGGTGTTTGGAAACACTGCTAAAACCTTGTGGGGAGACCTTATTTGGTCCTTCTGACACCTAAATAAGTCACTTGGCTGCTCTATATGCAAGTGGGTTGTCAAAAAATGTAATGGTTATTATTCACTTCTCACACCTCAGAAAGGCAGAAATTGGAAGCCAAATATGCTGCAAAGGAACATTCTATGAGCCCGGTCATTATAGACAGCAGAACACTGTTTAAACCCAGTGAAATTCAAATTTAACATGATTCAGACAAATTGTGCGCTAAAAAAAGAAGGGAGCTGTCCAAAACCTAGGGTGTTTGGAAACACTGCTAAAACCTTGTGGGGAAACCTTATTTGGTCCTTCTGACACCTAAATAAGTCACTTTGGCTGCTCTAATGCAAGTGGGTTGTCAAAAAATGTAATGGTTATAATTCACTTCTCACACCTCAGAAAGGCAGAAATTGGAAGCCAAATATGCTGCAAAGGAACATTCTATGAGCCCGGTCATTAGAAACAGCAGAACACTGTTTAAAACCCAGTGAAATTCACATTTAACATTATTCAGAACAATTTGTGCGCTAAAACAGAAGAGAGCTGTCCAAAAACTAGGGTGTTTGGAAACACTGCGAAAACCTTGTGGTGAGACCTTATTTGGTCCTTCTGACACCTAAATAAGTCACTTTGGCTGCTCTAATGCAAGTGGGTTGTCAAAAAATGTAATGGTTATAATTCACTTCTCACACCTCAGAAAGGCAGAAATTGGAAGCCAAATATGCTGCAAAGGAACATTCTATGAGCCCGGTCATTAGAAACAGCAGAACACTGTTTAAACCCAGTGAAATTCATATTTAACATTATTCAGACAATTTGTGCGCTAAAACAGAAGAGAGCTGTCCAAAAACTAGGGTGTTTGGAAACACTGCGAAAACCTTGTGGGGAGACCTTATTTGGTCATTTTGACACCTAAATAAGTCACTTTGGCTGCTCTAATGCAAGTGGGTTGTCAAAAAATGTAATGGTTATAATTCACTTCTCACACCTCAGAAAGGCAGAAATTGGAAGCCAAATATGCTGCAAAGGAACATTCTATGAGCCCGGTCATTATAAACAGCAGAACACTGTTTAAACCCAGTGAAATTCAAATTTAACATGATTAAGACAATTTGTGCGCTAAAACAGAGGAGAGCTGTCCAAAAAGTAGGGTGTTTTGAAACACTGCTAAAACCTTGTGGGGAGACCTTATTTGGTCCTTCTGACACATAAATAAGTCACTTTGGCAGCTCTAATGCAAGTGGGTTGTCAAAAAATTTAATGGTTATAATTCACTTCTCACACCTCAGAAAGGCAGAAATTTGAAGCCAAATATGCTGCAAAGGAACATTCTATGAGCCCGGTCTTTATAAACAGCAGAACACTGTTTAAACCCAGTGAAATTCACATTTAACATGATTCAGACAATTTGTGCGCTAAAACAGAGGAGAGCTGTCCAAAAACTAGGGTGTTTGGAAACACTGCGAAAACCTTGTGGGGAGACCTTATTTGGTCCTTCTGACACATAAATAAGTCACTTTGGCTGCTCTAATGCAAGTGGGTTGTCAAAAAATTTAATGGTTATAATTCACTTCTCACACCTCAGAAAGGCAGAAATTTGAAGCCAAATATGCTGCAAAGGAACATTCTATGAGCCCGGTCTTTATAAACAGCAGAACACTGTTTAAACCCAGTGAAATTCACATTTAACATGATTCAGACAATTTGTGCGCTAAAACAGAAGAGAGCTGTCCAAAACCTAGGGTGTTTGGAAACACTGCTAAAACCTTGTGGGGAAACCTTATTTGGTCCTTCTGACACCTAAATAAGTCACTTTGGCTGCTCTAATGCAAGTGGGTTGTCAAAAAATGTAATGGTTATAATTCACTTCTCACACCTCAGAAAGGCAGAAATTGGAAGCCAAATATGCTGCAAAGGAACATTCTATGAGCCCGGTCATTAGAAACAGCAGAACACTGTTTAAACCCAGTGAAATTCACATTTAACATGATTCAGACAATTTGTGCGCTAAAACAGAGGAGAGCTGTCCAAAAACTAGGGTGTTTGGAAACACTGCTAAAACCTTGTGGGGAGACCTTATTTGGTCCTTCTGACACCTAAATAAGTCACTTTGGCTGCTCTAATGCAAGTGGGTTGTCAAAAAATGTAATGGTTATAATTCACTTCTCACACCTCAGAAAGGCAGAAATTGGAAGCCAAATATGCTGCAAAGGAACATTCTATGAGCCCGGTCATTAGAAACAGCAGAACACTGTTTAAACCCAGTGAAATTCAAATTTAACATGATTAAGACAATTTGTGCGCTAAAACAGAAGAGAGCTGTCCAAAAACTAGGGTGTTTGGAAACACTGCGAAAACCTTGTGGTGAGACCTTATTTGGTCCTTCTGACACCTAAATAAGTCACTTTGGCTGCTCTAATGCAAGTGGGTTGTCAAAAAATGTAATGGTTATAATTCACTTCTCACACCTCAGAAAGGCAGAAATTGGAAGCCAAATATGCTGCAAAGGAACATTCTATGAGCCCGGTCATTAGAAACAGCAGAACACTGTTTAAACCCAGTGAAATTCATATTTAACATTATTCAGACAATTTGTGCGCTAAAACAGAAGAGAGCTGTCCAAAAACTAGGGTGTTTGGAAACACTGCGAAAACCTTGTGGGGAGACCTTATTTGGTCATTTTGACACCTAAATAAGTCACTTTGGCTGCTCTAATGCAAGTGGGTTGTCAAAAAATGTAATGGTTATAATTCACTTCTCACACCTCAGAAAGGCAGAAATTGGAAGCCAAATATGCTGCAAAGGAACATTCTATGAGCCCGGTCATTATAAACAGCAGAACACTGTTTAAACCCAGTGAAATTCAAATTTAACATGATTAAGACAATTTGTGCGCTAAAACAGAGGAGAGCTGTCCAAAAAGTAGGGTGTTTTGAAACACTGCTAAAACCTTGTGGGGAGACCTTATTTGGTCCTTCTGACACATAAATAAGTCACTTTGGCTGCTCTAATGCAAGTGGGTTGTCAAAAAATTTAATGGTTATAATTCACTTCTCACACCTCAGAAAGGCAGAAATTTGAAGCCAAATATGCTGCAAAGGAACATTCTATGAGCCCGGTCTTTATAAACAGCAGAACACTGTTTAAACCCAGTGAAATTCACATTTAACATGATTCAGACAATTTGTGCGCTAAAACAGAGGAGAGCTGTCCAAAAACTAGGGTGTTTGGAAACACTGCGAAAACCTTGTGGGGAGACCTTATTTGGTCCTTCTGACACATAAATAAGTCACTTTGGCTGCTCTAATGCAAGTGGGTTGTCAAAAAATTTAATGGTTATAATTCACTTCTCACACCTCAGAAAGGCAGAAATTTGAAGCCAAATATGCTGCAAAGGAACATTCTATGAGCCCGGTCTTTATAAACAGCAGAACACTGTTTAAACCCAGTGAAATTCACATTTAACATGATTCAGACAATTTGTGCGCTAAAACAGAAGAGAGCTGTCCAAAACCTAGGGTGTTTGGAAACACTGCTAAAACCTTGTGGGGAAACCTTATTTGGTCCTTCTGACACCTAAATAAGTCACTTTGGCTGCTCTAATGCAAGTGGGTTGTCAAAAAATGTAATGGTTATAATTCACTTCTCACACCTCAGAAAGGCAGAAATTGGAAGCCAAATATGCTGCAAAGGAACATTCTATGAGCCCGGTCATTAGAAACAGCAGAACACTGTTTAAACCCAGTGAAATTCACATTTAACATGATTCAGACAATTTGTGCGCTAAAACAGAGGAGAGCTGTCCAAAAACTAGGGTGTTTGGAAACACTGCTAAAACCTTGTGGGGAGACCTTATTTGGTCCTTCTGACACCTAAATAAGTCACTTTGGCTGCTCTAATGCAAGTGGGTTGTCAAAAAATGTAATGGTTATAATTCACTTCTCACACCTCAGAAAGGCAGAAATTGGAAGCCAAATATGCTGCAAAGGAACATTCTATGAGCCCGGTCATTATAAACAGCAGAACACTGTTTAAACCCAGTGAAATTCAAATTTAACATGATTAAGACAATTTGTGCGCTAAAACAGAAGAGAGCTGTCCAAAAACTAGGGTGTTTGGAAACACTGCTAAAACCTTGTGGGGAGACCTTATTTGGTCCTTCTGACACCTAAATAAGTCACTTTGGCTGCTCTAATGCAAGTGGGTTGTCCAAAAATGTAATGGTTATTATTCACTTCTCACACCTCAGAAAGGCAGAAATTGGAAGCCAAATATGCTGCAAAGGAACATTCTATGAGCCCGGTCATTATAGACAGCAGAACACTGTTTAAACCAGTGAAATTCAAATTTAACATGATTCAGACAAATTGTGCGCTAAAAAAAGAAGGGAGCTGTCCAAAACCTAGGGTGTTTGGAAACACTGCTAAAACCTTGTGGGGAGACCTTATTTGGTCCTTCTGACACCTAAATAAGTCACTTTGGCTGCTCTAATGCAAGTGGGTTGTCAAAAAATGTAATGGTTATAATTCACTTCTCACACCTCAGAAAGGCAGAAATTGGAAGCCAAATATGCTGCAAAGGAACATTCTATGAGCCCGGTCATTATAAACAGCAGAACACTGTTTAAACCCAGTGAAATTCAAATTTAACATGATTAAGACAATTTGTGCGCTAAAACAGAAGAGAGCTGTCCAAAAACTAGGGTGTTTGGAAACACTGCTAAAACCTTGTGGGGAGACCTTATTTGGTCCTTCTGACACCTAAATAAGTCACTTTGGCTGCTCTAATGCAAGTGGGTTGTCCAAAAATGTAATGGTTATTATTCACTTCTCACACCTCAGAAAGGCAGAAATTGGAAGCCAAATATGCTGCAAAGGAACATTCTATGAGCCCGGTCATTATAGACAGCAGAACACTGTTTAAACCAGTGAAATTCAAATTTAACATGATTCAGACAAATTGTGCGCTAAAAAAAGAAGGGAGCTGTCCAAAACCTAGGGTGTTTGGAAACACTGCTAAAACCTTGTGGGGAAACCTTATTTGGTCCTTCTGACACCTAAATAAGTCACTTTGGCTGCTCTAATGCAAGTGGGTTGTCAAAAAATGTAATGGTTATAATTCACTTCTCACACCTCAGAAAGGCAGAAATTGGAAGCCAAATATGCTGCAAAGGAACATTCTATGAGCCCGGTCATTAGAAACAGCAGAACACTGTTTAAACCCAGTGAAATTCACATTTAACATGATTCAGACAATTTGTGCGCTAAAACAGAGGAGAGCTGTCCAAAAACTAGGGTGTTTGGAAACACTGCTAAAACCTTGTGGGGAGACCTTATTTGGTCCTTCTGACACCTAAATAAGTCACTTTGGCTGCTCTAATGCAAGTGGGTTGTCAAAAAATGTAATGGTTATAATTCACTTCTCACACCTCAGAAAGGCAGAAATTGGAAGCCAAATATGCTGCAAAGGAACATTCTATGAGCCCGGTCATTAGAAACAGCAGAACACTGTTTAAACCCAGTGAAATTCACATTTAACATGATTCAGACAATTTGTGCGCTAAAACAGAGGAGAGCTGTCCAAAAACTAGGGTGTTTGGAAACACTGCTAAAACCTTGTGGGGAGACCTTATTTGGTCCTTCTGACACCTAAATAAGTCACTTTGGCTGCTCTAATGCAAGTGGGTTGTCAAAAAATGTAATGGTTATAATTCACTTCTCACACCTCAGAAAGGCAGAAATTGGAAGCCAAATATGCTGCAAAGGAACATTCTATGAGCCCGGTCATTAGAAACAGCAGAACACTGTTTAAACCCAGTGAAATTCACATTTAACATGATTCAGACAATTTGTGCGCTAAAACAGAGGAGAGCTGTCCAAAAACTAGGGTGTTTGGAAACACTGCTAAAACCTTGTGGGGAGACCTTATTTGGTCCTTCTGACACCTAAATAAGTCACTTTGGCTGCTCTAATGCAAGTGGGTTGTCAAAAAATGTAATGGTTATAATTCACTTCTCACACCTCAGAAAGGCAGAAATTGGAAGCCAAATATGCTGCAAAGGAACATTCTATGAGCCCGGTCATTATAAACAGCAGAACACTGTTTAAACCCAGTGAAATTCAAATTTAACATGATTAAGACAATTTGTGCGCTAAAACAGAAGAGAGCTGTCCAAAAACTAGGGTGTTTGGAAACACTGCTAAAACCTTGTGGGGAGACCTTATTTGGTCCTTCTGACACCTAAATAAGTCACTTTGGCTGCTCTAATGCAAGTGGGTTGTCCAAAAATGTAATGGTTATTATTCACTTCTCACACCTCAGAAAGGCAGAAATTGGAAGCCAAATATGCTGCAAAGGAACATTCTATGAGCCCGGTCATTATAGACAGCAGAACACTGTTTAAACCAGTGAAATTCAAATTTAACATGATTAAGACAAATTGTGCGCTAAAAAAAGAAGGGAGCTGTCCAAAACCTAGGGTGTTTGGAAACACTGCTAAAACCTTGTGGGGAGACCTTATTTGGTCCTTCTGACACCTAAATAAGTCACTTTGGCTGCTCTAATGCAAGTGGGTTGTCAAAAAATGTAATGGTTATAATTCACTTCTCACACCTCAGAAAGGCAGAAATTGGAAGCCAAATATGCTGCAAAGGAACATTCTATGAGCCCGGTCATTATAAACAGCAGAACACTGTTTAAACCAGTGAAATTCAAATTTAACATGATTAAGACAATTTGTGCGCTAAAACAGAAGAGAGCTGTCCAAAAACTAGGGTGTTTGGAAACACTGCTAAAACCTTGTGGGGAGACCTTATTTGGTCCTTCTGACACCTAAATAAGTCACTTTGGCTGCTCTAATGCAAGTGGGTTGTCCAAAAATGTAATGGTTATTATTCACTTCTCACACCTCAGAAAGGCAGAAATTGGAAGCCAAATATGCTGCAAAGGAACATTCTATGAGCCCGGTCATTATAGACAGCAGAACACTGTTTAAACCAGTGAAATTCAAATTTAACATGATTCAGACAAATTGTGCGCTAAAAAAAGAAGGGAGCTGTCCAAAACCTAGGGTGTTTGGAAACACTGCTAAAACCTTGTGGGGAGACCTTATTTGGTCCTTCTGACACCTAAATAAGTCACTTTGGCTGCTCTAATGCAAGTGGGTTGTCAAAAAATGTAATGGTTATAATTCACTTCTCACACCTCAGAAAGGCAGAAATTGGAAGCCAAATATGCTGCAAAGGAACATTCTATGAGCCCGGTCATTATAAACAGCAGAACACTGTTTAAACCCAGTGAAATTCAAATTTAACATGATTAAGACAATTTGTGCGCTAAAACAGAAGAGAGCTGTCCAAAAACTAGGGTGTTTGGAAACACTGCTAAAACCTTGTGGGGAGACCTTATTTGGTCCTTCTGACACCTAAATAAGTCACTTTGGCTGCTCTAATGCAAGTGGGTTGTCCAAAAATGTAATGGTTATTATTCACTTCTCACACCTCAGAAAGGCAGAAATTGGAAGCCAAATATGCTGCAAAGGAACATTCTATGAGCCCGGTCATTATAGACAGCAGAACACTGTTTAAACCAGTGAAATTCAAATTTAACATGATTCAGACAAATTGTGCGCTAAAAAAAGAAGGGAGCTGTCCAAAACCTAGGGTGTTTGGAAACACTGCTAAAACCTTGTGGGGAAACCTTATTTGGTCCTTCTGACACCTAAATAAGTCACTTTGGCTGCTCTAATGCAAGTGGGTTGTCAAAAATGTAATGGTTATAATTCACTTCTCACACCTCAGAAAGGCAGAAATTGGAAGCCAAATATGCTGCAAAGGAACATTCTATGAGCCCGGTCATTAGAAACAGCAGAACACTGTTTAAACCCAGTGAAATTCACATTTAACATGATTCAGACAATTTGTGCGCTAAAACAGAGGAGAGCTGTCCAAAAACTAGGGTGTTTGGAAACACTGCTAAAACCTTGTGGGGAGACCTTATTTGGTCCTTCTGACACCTAAATAAGTCACTTTGGCTGCTCTAATGCAAGTGGGTTGTCAAAAAATGTAATGGTTATAATTCACTTCTCACACCTCAGAAAGGCAGAAATTGGAAGCCAAATATGCTGCAAAGGAACATTCTATGAGCCCGGTCATTAGAAACAGCAGAACACTGTTTAAACCCAGTGAAATTCACATTTAACATGATTCAGACAATTTGTGCGCTAAAACAGAGGAGAGCTGTCCAAAAACTAGGGTGTTTGGAAACACTGCTAAAACCTTGTGGGGAGACCTTATTTGGTCCTTCTGACACCTAAATAAGTCACTTTGGCTGCTCTAATGCAAGTGGGTTGTCAAAAAATGTAATGGTTATAATTCACTTCTCACACCTCAGAAAGGCAGAAATTGGAAGCCAAATATGCTGCAAAGGAACATTCTATGAGCCCGGTCATTATAAACAGCAGAACACTGTTTAAACCCAGTGAAATTCAAATTTAACATGATTAAGACAATTTGTGCGCTAAAACAGAAGAGAGCTGTCCAAAAACTAGGGTGTTTGGAAACACTGCTAAAACCTTGTGGGGAGACCTTATTTGGTCCTTCTGACACCTAAATAAGTCACTTTGGCTGCTCTAATGCAAGTGGGTTGTCCAAAAATGTAATGGTTATTATTCACTTCTCACACCTCAGAAAGGCAGAAATTGGAAGCCAAATATGCTGCAAAGGAACATTCTATGAGCCCGGTCATTATAGACAGCAGAACACTGTTTAAACCAGTGAAATTCAAATTTAACATGATTAAGACAAATTGTGCGCTAAAAAAAGAAGGGAGCTGTCCAAAACCTAGGGTGTTTGGAAACACTGCTAAAACCTTGTGGGGAGACCTTATTTGGTCCTTCTGACACCTAAATAAGTCACTTTGGCTGCTCTAATGCAAGTGGGTTGTCAAAAAATGTAATGGTTATAATTCACTTCTCACACCTCAGAAAGGCAGAAATTGGAAGCCAAATATGCTGCAAAGGAACATTCTATGAGCCCGGTCATTATAAACAGCAGAACACTGTTTAAACCCAGTGAAATTCAAATTTAACATGATTAAGACAATTTGTGCGCTAAAACAGAAGAGAGCTGTCCAAAAACTAGGGTGTTTGGAAACACTGCTAAAACCTTGTGGGGAGACCTTATTTGGTCCTTCTGACACCTAAATAAGTCACTTTGGCTGCTCTAATGCAAGTGGGTTGTCCAAAAATGTAATGGTTATTATTCACTTCTCACACCTCAGAAAGGCAGAAATTGGAAGCCAAATATGCTGCAAAGGAACATTCTATGAGCCCGGTCATTATAGACAGCAGAACACTGTTTAAACCAGTGAAATTCAAATTTAACATGATTCAGACAAATTGTGCGCTAAAAAAAGAAGGGAGCTGTCCAAAACCTAGGGTGTTTGGAAACACTGCTAAAACCTTGTGGGGAAACCTTATTTGGTCCTTCTGACACCTAAATAAGTCACTTTGGCTGCTCTAATGCAAGTGGGTTGTCAAAAAATGTAATGGTTATAATTCACTTCTCACACCTCAGAAAGGCAGAAATTGGAAGCCAAATATGCTGCAAAGGAACATTCTATGAGCCCGGTCATTAGAAACAGCAGAACACTGTTTAAACCCAGTGAAATTCACATTTAACATGATTCAGACAATTTGTGCGCTAAAACAGAGGAGAGCTGTCCAAAAACTAGGGTGTTTGGAAACACTGCTAAAACCTTGTGGGGAGACCTTATTTGGTCCTTCTGACACCTAAATAAGTCACTTTGGCTGCTCTAATGCAAGTGGGTTGTCAAAAAATGTAATGGTTATAATTCACTTCTCACACCTCAGAAAGGCAGAAATTGGAAGCCAAATATGCTGCAAAGGAACATTCTATGAGCCCGGTCATTATAAACAGCAGAACACTGTTTAAACCCAGTGAAATTCAAATTTAACATGATTAAGACAATTTGTGCGCTAAAACAGAAGAGAGCTGTCCAAAAACTAGGGTGTTTGGAAACACTGCTAAAACCTTGTGGGGAGACCTTATTTGGTCCTTCTGACACCTAATTAAGTCACTTTGGCTGCTCTAATGCAAGTGGGTTGTCAAAAAATGTAATGGTTATTATTCACTTCTCACACCTCAGAAAGGCAGAAATTGGAAGCCAAATATGCTGCAAAGGAACATTCTATGAGCCCGGTCATTATAGACAGCAGAACACTGTTTAAGCCCAGTGAAATTCAAATTTAACATGATTCAGACAAATTGTGCGCTAAAAAAAGAAGGGAGCTGTCCAAAACCTAGGGTGTTTGGAAACACTGCTAAAACCTTGTGGGGAAACCTTATTTGGTCCTTCTGACACCTAAATAAGTCACTTTGGCTGCTCTAATGCAAGTGGGTTGTCAAAAAATGTAATGGTTATAATTCACTTCTCACACCTCAGAAAGGCAGAAATTGGAAGCCAAATATGCTGCAAAGGAACATTCTATGAGCCCGGTCATTAGAAACAGCAGAACACTGTTTAAACCCAGTGAAATTCACATTTAACATTATTCAGACAATTTGTGCGCTAAAACAGAAGAGAGCTGTCCAAAAACTAGGGTGTTTGGAAACACTGCGAAAACCTTGTGGTGAGACATTATTTGGTCCTTCTGACACCTAAATAAGTCACTTTGGCTGCTCTAATGCAAGTGGGTTGTCAAAAAATGTAATGGTTATAATTCACTTCTCACACCTCAGAAAGGCAGAAATTGGAAGCCAAATATGCTGCAAAGGAACATTCTATGAGCCCGGTCATTAGAAACAGCAGAACACTGTTTAAACCCAGTGAAATTCATATTTAACATTATTCAGACAATTTGTGCGCTAAAACAGAAGAGAGCTGTCCAAAAACTAGGGTGTTTGGAAACACTGCGAAAACCTTGTGGGGAGACCTTATTTGGTCCTTTTGACACCTAAATAAGTCACTTTGGCTGCTCTAATGCAAGTGGGTTGTCAAAAAATGTAATGGTTATAATTCACTTCTCACACCTCAGAAAGGCAGAAATTGGAAGCCAAATATGCTGCAAAGGAACATTCTATGAGCCCGGTCATTATAAACAGCAGAACACTGTTTAAACCCAGTGAAATTCAAATTTAACATGATTAAGACAATTTGTGCGCTAAAACAGAGGAGAGCTGTCCAAAAAGTAGGGTGTTTGGAAACACTGCTAAAACCTTGTGGGGAGACCTTATTTGGTCCTTCTGACACATAAATAAGTCACTTTGGCTGCTCTAATGCAAGTGGGTTGTCAAAAAATGTAATGGTTATAATTCACTTCTCACACCTCAGAAAGGCAGAAATTGGAAGCCAAATATGCTGCAAAGGAACATTCTATGAGCCCGGTCATTAGAAACAGCAGAACACTGTTTAAACCCAGTGAAATTCACATTTAACATGATTCAGACAATTTGTGCGCTAAAACAGAGGAGAGCTGTCCAAAAACTAGGGTGTTTGGAAACACTGCGAAAACCTTGTGGGGAGACCTTATTTGGTCCTTCTGACACATAAATAAGTCACTTTGGCTGCTCTAATGCAAGTGGATTGTCAAAAAATGTAATGGTTATAATTCACTTCTCACACCTCAGAAAGGCAGAAATTTGAAGCCAAATATGCTGCAAAGGAACATTCTATGAGCCCGGTCTTTATAAACAGCAGAACACTGTTTAAACCAGTGAAATTCACATTTAACATGATTCAGACAATTTGTGCGCTAAAACAGAAGAGAGCTGTCCAAAACCTAGGGTGTTTGGAAACACTGCTAAAACCTTGTGGGGAAACCTTATTTGGTCCTTCTGACACCTAAATAAGTCACTTTGGCTGCTCTAATGCAAGTGGGTTGTCAAAAAATGTAATGGTTATAATTCACTTCTCACACCTCAGAAAGGCAGAAATTGGAAGCCAAATATGCTGCAAAGGAACATTCTATGACGCCGGTCATTATAAACAGCAGAACACTGTTTAAACCCAGTGAAATTCAAATTTAACATGATTAAGACAATTTGTGCGCTAAAACAGAAGAGAGCTGTCCAAAAACTAGGGTGTTTGGAAACACTGCTAAAACCTTGTGGGGAGACCTTATTTGGTCCTTCTGACACCTAAATAAGTCACTTTGGCTGCTCTAATGCAAGTGGGTTGTCCAAAAATGTAATGGTTATTATTCACTTCTCACACCTCAGAAAGGCAGAAATTGGAAGCCAAATATGCTGCAAAGGAACATTCTATGAGCCCGGTCATTATAGACAGCAGAACACTGTTTAAACCAGTGAAATTCAAATTTAACATGATTCAGACAAATTGTGCGCTAAAAAAAGAAGGGAGCTGTCCAAAACCTAGGGTGTTTGGAAACACTGCTAAAACCTTGTGGGGAGACCTTATTTGGTCCTTCTGACACCTAAATAAGTCACTTTGGCTGCTCTAATGCAAGTGGGTTGTCCAAAAATGTAATGGTTATTATTCACTTCTCACACCTCAGAAAGGCAGAAATTGGAAGCCAAATATGCTGCAAAGGAACATTCTATGAGCCCGGTCATTATAGACAGCAGAACACTGTTTAAACCAGTGAAATTCAAATTTAACATGATTCAGACAAATTGTGCGCTAAAAAAGAAGGGAGCTGTCCAAAACCTAGGGTGTTTGGAAACACTGCTAAAACCTTGTGGGGAGACCTTATTTGGTCCTTCTGACACCTAAATAAGTCACTTTGGCTGCTCTAATGCAAGTGGGTTGTCAAAAAATGTAATGATTATAATTCACTTCTCACACCTCAGAAAGGCAGAAATTGGAAGCCAAATATGCTGCAAAGGAACATTCTATGAGCCCGGTCATTAGAAACAGCAGAACACTGTTTAAACCCAGTGAAATTCACATTTAACATGATTCAGACATTTGTGCGCTAAAACAGAGGAGAGCTGTCCAAAAACTAGGGTGTTTGGAAACACTGCTAAAACCTTGTGGGGAGACCTTATTTGTCCTTCTGACACCTAAATAAGTCACTTTGGCTGCTCTAATGCAAGTGGGTTGTCAAAAAATGTAATGGTTATAATTCACTTCTCACACCTCAGAAAGGCAGAAATTGGAAGCCAAATATGCTGCAAAGGAACATTCTATGAGCCCGGTCATTATAAACAGCAGAACACTGTTTAAACCCAGTGAAATTCAAATTTAACATGATTAAGACAATTTGTGCGCTAAAACAGAAGAGAGCTGTCCAAAAACTAGGGTGTTTGGAAACACTGCTAAAACCTTGTGGGGAGACCTTATTTGGTCCTTCTGACACACCTAAATAAGTCACTTTGGCTGCTCTAATGCAAGTGGGTTGTCCAAAAATGTAATGGTTATTATTCACTTCTCACACCTCAGAAAGGCAGAAATTGGAAGCCAAATATGCTGCAAAGGAACATTCTATGAGCCCGGTCATTATAGACAGCAGAACACTGTTTAAACCAGTGAAATTCAAATTTAACATGATTCAGACAAATTGTGCGCTAAAAAAAGAAGGGAGCTGTCCAAAACCTAGGGTGTTTGGAAACACTGCTAAAACCTTGTGGGGAGACCTTATTTGGTCCTTCTGACACCTAAATAAGTCACTTTGGCTGCTCTAATGCAAGTGGGTTGTCAAAAAATGTAATGGTTATAATTCACTTCTCACACCTCAGAAAGGCAGAAATTGGAAGCCAAATATGCTGCAAAGGAACATTCTATGAGCCCGGTCATTATAAACAGCAGAACACTGTTTAAACCCAGTGAAATTCAAATTTAACATGATTAAGACAATTTGTGCGCTAAAACAGAAGAGAGCTGTCCAAAAACTAGGGTGTTTGGAAACACTGCTAAAACCTTGTGGGGAGACCTTATTTGGTCCTTCTGACACCTAAATAAGTCACTTTGGCTGCTCTAATGCAAGTGGGTTGTCCAAAAATGTAATGGTTATTATTCACTTCTCACACCTCAGAAAGGCAGAAATTGGAAGCCAAATATGCTGCAAAGGAACATTCTATGAGCCCGGTCATTATAGACAGCAGAACACTGTTTAAACCAGTGAAATTCAAATTTAACATGATTCAGACAAATTGTGCGCTAAAAAAAGAAGGGAGCTGTCCAAAACCTAGGGTGTTTGGAAACACTGCTAAAACCTTGTGGGGAAACCTTATTTGGTCCTTCTGACACCTAAATAAGTCACTTTGGCTGCTCTAATGCAAGTGGGTTGTCAAAAAATGTAATGGTTATAATTCACTTCTCACACCTCAGAAAGGCAGAAATTGGAAGCCAAATATGCTGCAAAGGAACATTCTATGAGCCCGGTCATTAGAAACAGCAGAACACTGTTTAAACCCAGTGAAATTCACATTTAACATGATTCAGACAATTTGTGCGCTAAAACAGAGGAGAGCTGTCCAAAAACTAGGGTGTTTGGAAACACTGCTAAAACCTTGTGGGGAGACCTTATTTGGTCCTTCTGACACCTAAATAAGTCACTTTGGCTGCTCTAATGCAAGTGGGTTGTCAAAAAATGTAATGGTTATAATTCACTTCTCACACCTCAGAAAGGCAGAAATTGGAAGCCAAATATGCTGCAAAGGAACATTCTATGAGCCCGGTCATTATAAACAGCAGAACACTGTTTAAACCCAGTGAAATTCAAATTTAACATGATTAAGACAATTTGTGCGCTAAAACAGAAGAGAGCTGTCCAAAAACTAGGGTGTTTGGAAACACTGCTAAAACCTTGTGGGGAGACCTTATTTGGTCCTTCTGACACCTAATTAAGTCACTTTGGCTGCTCTAATGCAAGTGGGTTGTCAAAAAATGTAATGGTTATTATTCACTTCTCACACCTCAGAAAGGCAGAAATTGGAAGCCAAATATGCTGCAAAGGAACATTCTATGAGCCCGGTCATTATAGACAGCAGAACACTGTTTAAACCCAGTGAAATTCAAATTTAACATGATTCAGACAAATTGTGCGCTAAAAAAAGAAGGGAGCTGTCCAAAACCTAGGGTGTTTGGAAACACTGCTAAAACCTTGTGGGGAAACCTTATTTGGTCCTTCTGACACCTAAATAAGTCACTTTGGCTGCTCTAATGCAAGTGGGTTGTCAAAAAATGTAATGGTTATAATTCACTTCTCACACCTCAGAAAGGCAGAAATTGGAAGCCAAATATGCTGCAAAGGAACATTCTATGAGCCCGGTCATTAGAAACAGCAGAACACTGTTTAAACCCAGTGAAATTCACATTTAACATTATTCAGACAATTTGTGCGCTAAAACAGAAGAGAGCTGTCCAAAAACTAGGGTGTTTGGAAACACTGCGAAAACCTTGTGGTGAGACATTATTTGGTCCTTCTGACACCTAAATAAGTCACTTTGGCTGCTCTAATGCAAGTGGGTTGTCAAAAAATGTAATGGTTATAATTCACTTCTCACACCTCAGAAAGGCAGAAATTGGAAGCCAAATATGCTGCAAAGGAACATTCTATGAGCCCGGTCATTAGAAACAGCAGAACACTGTTTAAACCCAGTGAAATTCATATTTAACATTATTCAGACAATTTGTGCGCTAAAACAGAAGAGAGCTGTCCAAAAACTAGGGTGTTTGGAAACACTGCGAAAACCTTGTGGGGAGACCTTATTTGGTCCTTTTGACACCTAAATAAGTCACTTTGGCTGCTCTAATGCAAGTGGGTTGTCAAAAAATGTAATGGTTATAATTCACTTCTCACACCTCAGAAAGGCAGAAATTGGAAGCCAAATATGCTGCAAAGGAACATTCTATGAGCCCGGTCATTATAAACAGCAGAACACTGTTTAAACCCAGTGAAATTCAAATTTAACATGATTAAGACAATTTGTGCGCTAAAACAGAGGAGAGCTGTCCAAAAAGTAGGGTGTTTGGAAACACTGCTAAAACCTTGTGGGGAGACCTTATTTGGTCCTTCTGACACATAAATAAGTCACTTTGGCTGCTCTAATGCAAGTGGGTTGTCAAAAAATGTAATGGTTATAATTCACTTCTCACACCTCAGAAAGGCAGAAATTGGAAGCCAAATATGCTGCAAAGGAACATTCTATGAGCCCGGTCATTAGAAACAGCAGAACACTGTTTAAACCCAGTGAAATTCACATTTAACATGATTCAGACAATTTGTGCGCTAAAACAGAGGAGAGCTGTCCAAAAACTAGGGTGTTTGGAAACACTGCGAAAACCTTGTGGGGAGACCTTATTTGGTCCTTCTGACACATAAATAAGTCACTTTGGCTGCTCTAATGCAAGTGGGTTGTCAAAAAATGTAATGGTTATAATTCACTTCTCACACCTCAGAAAGGCAGAAATTTGAAGCCAAATATGCTGCAAAGGAACATTCTATGAGCCCGGTCTTTATAAACAGCAGAACACTGTTTAAACCCAGTGAAATTCACATTTAACATGATTCAGACAATTTGTGCGCTAAAACAGAAGAGAGCTGTCCAAAACCTAGGGTGTTTGGAAACACTGCTAAAACCTTGTGGGGAAACCTTATTTGGTCCTTCTGACACCTAAATAAGTCACTTTGGCTGCTCTAATGCAAGTGGGTTGTCAAAAAATGTAATGGTTATAATTCACTTCTCACACCTCAGAAAGGCAGAAATTGGAAGCCAAATATGCTGCAAAGGAACATTCTATGAGCCCGGTCATTATAAACAGCAGAACACTGTTTAAACCCAGTGAAATTCAAATTTAACATGATTAAGACAATTTGTGCGCTAAAACAGAAGAGAGCTGTCCAAAAACTAGGGTGTTTGGAAACACTGCTAAAACCTTGTGGGGAGACCTTATTTGGTCCTTCTGACACCTAAATAAGTCACTTTGGCTGCTCTAATGCAAGTGGGTTGTCCAAAAATGTAATGGTTATTATTCACTTCTCACACCTCAGAAAGGCAGAAATTGGAAGCCAAATATGCTGCAAAGGAACATTCTATGAGCCCGGTCATTATAGACAGCAGAACACTGTTTAAACCAGTGAAATTCAAATTTAACATGATTCAGACAAATTGTGCGCTAAAAAAAGAAGGGAGCTGTCCAAAACCTAGGGTGTTTGGAAACACTGCTAAAACCTTGTGGGGAGACCTTATTTGGTCCTTCTGACACCTAAATAAGTCACTTTGGCTGCTCTAATGCAAGTGGGTTGTCAAAAAATGTAATGGTTATAATTCACTTCTCACACCTCAGAAAGGCAGAAATTGGAAGCCAAATATGCTGCAAAGGAACATTCTATGAGCCCGGTCATTATAAACAGCAGAACACTGTTTAAACCCAGTGAAATTCAAATTTAACATGATTAAGACAATTTGTGCGCTAAAACAGAAGAGAGCTGTCCAAAAACTAGGGTGTTTGGAAACACTGCTAAAACCTTGTGGGGAGACCTTATTTGGTCCTTCTGACACCTAAATAAGTCACTTTGGCTGCTCTAATGCAAGTGGGTTGTCCAAAAATGTAATGGTTATTATTCACTTCTCACACCTCAGAAAGGCAGAAATTGGAAGCCAAATATGCTGCAAAGGAACATTCTATGAGCCCGGTCATTATAGACAGCAGAACACTGTTTAAACCAGTGAAATTCAAATTTAACATGATTCAGACAAATTGTGCGCTAAAAAAAGAAGGGAGCTGTCCAAAACCTAGGGTGTTTGGAAACACTGCTAAAACCTTGTGGGGAGACCTTATTTGGTCCTTCTGACACCTAAATAAGTCACTTTGGCTGCTCTAATGCAAGTGGGTTGTCAAAAAATGTAATGGTTATAATTCACTTCTCACACCTCAGAAAGGCAGAAATTGGAAGCCAAATATGCTGCAAAGGAACATTCTATGAGCCCGGTCATTAGAAACAGCAGAACACTGTTTAAACCCAGTGAAATTCACATTTAACATGATTCAGACAATTTGTGCGCTAAAACAGAGGAGAGCTGTCCAAAAACTAGGGTGTTTGGAAACACTGCTAAAACCTTGTGGGGAGACCTTATTTGGTCCTTCTGACACCTAAATAAGTCACTTTGGCTGCTCTAATGCAAGTGGGTTGTCAAAAAATGTAATGGTTATAATTCACTTCTCACACCTCAGAAAGGCAGAAATTGGAAGCCAAATATGCTGCAAAGGAACATTCTATGAGCCCGGTCATTATAAACAGCAGAACACTGTTTAAACCCAGTGAAATTCAAATTTAACATGATTAAGACAATTTGTGCGCTAAAACAGAAGAGAGCTGTCCAAAAACTAGGGTGTTTGGAAACACTGCTAAAACCTTGTGGGGAGACCTTATTTGGTCCTTCTGACACCTAATTAAGTCACTTTGGCTGCTCTAATGCAAGTGGGTTGTCAAAAAATTTAATGGTTATTATTCACTTCTCACACCTCAGAAAGGCAGAAATTGGAAGCCAAATATGCTGCAAAGGAACATTCTATGAGCCCGGTCATTATAGACAGCAGAACACTGTTTAAACCCAGTGAAATTCAAATTTAACATGATTCAGACAAATTGTGCGCTAAAAAAAGAAGGGAGCTGTCCAAAACCTAGGGTGTTTGGAAACACTGCTAAAACCTTGTGGGGAAACCTTATTTGGTCCTTCTGACACCTAAATAAGTCACTTTGGCTGCTCTAATGCAAGTGGGTTGTCAAAAAATGTAATGGTTATAATTCACTTCTCACACCTCAGAAAGGCAGAAATTGGAAGCCAAATATGCTGCAAAGGAACATTCTATGAGCCCGGTCATTAGAAACAGCAGAACACTGTTTAAACCCAGTGAAATTCACATTTAACATTATTCAGACAATTTGTGCGCTAAAACAGAAGAGAGCTGTCCAAAAACTAGGGTGTTTGGAAACACTGCGAAAACCTTGTGGTGAGACATTATTTGGTCCTTCTGACACCTAAATAAGTCACTTTGGCTGCTCTAATGCAAGTGGGTTGTCAAAAAATGTAATGGTTATAATTCACTTCTCACACCTCAGAAAGGCAGAAATTGGAAGCCAAATATGCTGCAAAGGAACATTCTATGAGCCCGGTCATTAGAAACAGCAGAACACTGTTTAAACCCAGTGAAATTCAAATTTAACATGATTAAGACAATTTGTGCGCTAAAACAGAGGAGAGCTGTCCAAAAAGTAGGGTGTTTGGAAACACTGCTAAAACCTTGTGGGGAGACCTTATTTGGTCCTTCTGACACATAAATAAGTCACTTTGGCTGCTCTAATGCAAGTGGGTTGTCAAAAAATGTAATGGTTATAATTCACTTCTCACACCTCAGAAAGGCAGAAATTGGAAGCCAAATATGCTGCAAAGGAACATTCTATGAGCCCGGTCATTAGAAACAGCAGAACACTGTTTAAACCCAGTGAAATTCACATTTAACATGATTCAGACAATTTGTGCGCTAAAACAGAGGAGAGCTGTCCAAAAACTAGGGTGTTTGGAAACACTGCGAAAACCTTGTGGGGAGACCTTATTTGGTCCTTCTGACACATAAATAAGTCACTTTGGCTGCTCTAATGCAAGTGGGTTGTCAAAAAATTTAATGGTTATAATTCACTTCTCACACCTCAGAAAGGCAGAAATTTGAAGCCAAATATGCTGCAAAGGAACATTCTATGAGCCCGGTCTTTATAAACAGCAGAACACTGTTTAAACCCAGTGAAATTCACATTTAACATGATTCAGACAATTTGTGCGCTAAAACAGAAGAGAGCTGTCCAAAACCTAGGGTGTTTGGAAACACTGCTAAAACCTTGTGGGGAAACCTTATTTGGTCCTTCTGACACCTAAATAAGTCACTTTGGCTGCTCTAATGCAAGTGGGTTGTCAAAAAATGTAATGGTTATAATTCACTTCTCACACCTCAGAAAGGCATAAATTGGAAGCCAAATATGCTGCAAAGGAACATTCTATGAGCCCGGTCATTAGAAACAGCAGAACACTGTTTAAACCCAGTGAAATTCACATTTAACATGATTCAGACAATTTGTGCGCTAAAACAGAGGAGAGCTGTCCAAAAACTAGGGTGTTTGGAAACACTGCTAAAACCTTGTGGGGAGACCTTATTTGGTCCTTCTGACACCTAAATAAGTCACTTTGGCTGCTCTAATGCAAGTGGGTTGTCAAAAAATGTAATGGTTATAATTCACTTCTCACACCTCAGAAAGGCATAAATTGGAAGCCAAATATGCTGCAAAGGAACATTCTATGAGCCTGGTCATTATAAACAGCAGAACACTGTTTAAACCCAGTGAAATTCAAATTTAACATGATTAAGACAATTTGTGCGCTAAAACAGAGGAGAGCTGTCCAAAAAGTAGGGTGTTTGGAAACACTGCTAAAACCTTGTGGGGAGCCCTTATTTGGTCCTTCTGACACATAAATAAGTCACTTTGGCTGCTCTAATGCAAGTGGGTTGTCAAAAAATGTAATGGTTATAATTCACTTCTCACACCTCAGAAAGGCAGAAATTTGAAGCCAAATATGCTGCAAAGGAACATTCTATGAGCCCGGTCATTAGAAACAGCAGAACACTGTTTAAACCCAGTGAAATTCAAATTTAACATGATTAAGACAATTTGTGCGCTAAAACAGAAGAGAGCTGTCCAAAAACTAGGGTGTTTGGAAACACTGCTAAAACCTTGTGGGGAGACCTTATTTGGTCCTTCTGACACCTAAATAAGTCACTTTGGCTGCTCTAATGCAAGTGGGTTGTCAAAAAATGTAATGGTTATAATTCACTTCTCACACCTCAGAAAGGCAGAAATTGGAAGCCAAATATGCTGCAAAGGAACATTCTATGAGCCCGGTCATTATAAACAGCAGAACACTGTTTAAACCCAGTGAAATTCAAATTTAACATGATTAAGACAATTTGTGCGCTAAAACAGAAGAGAGCTGTCCAAAAACTAGGGTGTTTGGAAACACTGCTAAAACCTTG
>JAZIBN010000224.1:0-29581 GCA_037039145.1 Fundulus diaphanus
TTTTTTTAGCGCACAAAGTGTCTGAAACATGTTAAATTATGAAAATAACTGGGTTTAAACAGTGTTCTGCTGTTTCTAATGACCGGGCTCATAGAATGTTCATTTGCAGCCTATTTGGCTTCCAATTTCTGCCTTTCTGAGGTTTGAGAAGTGAATTATAACCATTACATTGTTTGACAACCCACTTGCATTAGAGCAGCCAAAATGACTTATTTAGGTGTCAGAAGGACCAAATAAGGTCTCTCCACAAGGTTTTAGCATTGTTTCCAAACACCCTAGTTTTTGGATATCTCCCTTCTGTTTTAGCGCACAAAGTGTCTGAAACATGTTAGATTATGAATTTCACTGGGTTTAAACAGTGTTCTGCTGTTTCTAAAGACCGGGCTCATAGAATGTTCATTTGCAGCCTATTTGGCTTCCAATTTCTGCCTTTCTGAGGTTTGAGAAGTGAATTATAACCATTACATTGTTTGACAACCCACTTGCATTAGAGCAGCCAAAATGACTTATTTAGGCGTCAGAAGGACCAAATAAGGTCTCCCCACAAGGTTTTAGCTGTATTTCCAACACCCTAGTTTTTGGACAGCTCCCTTCTTTTTTAGCGCACAAAGTGTCTGAAACATGTTAAATTATGAAAATCACTGGGTTTAAACAGTGTTCTGCTGTTTCTAATGACCGGGCTCATAGAATGTTCATTTGCAGCCTATTTGGCTTCCAATTTCTGCCTTTCTGAGGTTTGAGAAGTGAATTATAACCATTACATTGTTTGACAACCCACTTGCATTAGAGCAGCCAAAATGACTTATTTAGGTGTCAGAAGGACCAAATAAGGTCTCCCCACAAGGTTTTAGCTGTATTTCCAACACCCTAGTTTTTGGACAGCTCCCTTATTTTTTAGCGCACAAAGTGTCTGAAACATGTTAAATTATGAATTTCACTGTGTTGTGCTGTTTCTAATGACCGGGCTCATAGAATGTTCATTTGCAGCCTATTTGGCTTCCAATTTCTGCCTTTCTGAGGTTTGAGAAGTGAATTATAACCATTACATTGTTTGACAACCCACTTGCATTAGAGCAGCCAAAATGACTTATTTAGGTGTCAGAAGGACCAAATAAGGTCTCCCCACAAGGTTTTAGCTGTATTTCCAACACCCTAGTTTTTGGACAGCTCCCTTCTTTTTTAGCGCACAAAGTGTCTGAACATGTTAAATTATGAAAATAACTGGGTTTAAACAGTGTTCTGCTGTTTCTAATGACCGGGCTCATAGAATGTTCATTTGCAGCCTATTTGGCTTCCAATTTCTGCCTTTCTGAGGTTTGAGAAGTGAATTATAACCATTACATTGTTTGACAACCCACTTGCATTAGAGCAGCCAAAATGACTTATTTAGGTGTCAGAAGGACCAAATAAGGTCTCTCCACAAGGTTTTAGCATTGTTTCCAAACACCCTAGTTTTTGGATATCTCCCTTCTGTTTTAGCGCACAAAGTGTCTGAAACATGTTAGATTATGAATTTCACTGGGTTTAAACAGTGTTCTGCTGTTTCTAATGACCGGGCTCATAGAATGTTCATTTGCAGCCTATTTGGCTTCCAATTTCTGCCTTTCTGAGGTTTGAGAAGTGAATTATAACCATTACATTGTTTGACAACCCACTTGCATTAGAGCAGCCAAAATGACTTATTTAGGTGTCAGAAGGACCAAATAAGGTCTCCCCACAAGGTTTTAGCTGTATTTCCAACACCCTAGTTTTTGGACAGCTCCCTTCTTTTTTAGCGCACAAAGTGTCTGAAACATGTTAAATTATGAATTTCACTGTGTTGTGCTGTTTCTAATGACCGGGCTCATAGAATGTTCATTTGCAGCCTATTTGGCTTCCAATTTCTGCCTTTCTGAGGTTTGAGAAGTGAATTATAACCATTACATTGTTTGACAACCCACTTGCATTAGAGCAGCCAAAATGACTTATTTAGGTGTCAGAAGGACCAAATAAGGTCTCCCCACAAGGTTTTAGCTGTATTTCCAACACCCTAGTTTTTGGACAGCTCCCTTCTTTTTTAGCGCACAAAGTGTCTGAAACATGTTAAATTATGAAAATAACTGGGTTTAAACAGTGTTCTGCTGTTTCTAATGACCGGGCTCATAGAATGTTCATTTGCAGCCTATTTGGCTTCCAATTTCTGCCTTTCTGAGGTTTGAGAAGTGAATTATAACCATTACATTGTTTGACAACCCACTTGCATTAGAGCAGCCAAAATGACTTATTTAGGTGTCAGAAGGACCAAATAAGGTCTCTCCACAAGGTTTTAGCATTGTTTCCAAACACCCTAGTTTTTGGATATCTCCCTTCTGTTTTAGCGCACAAAGTGTCTGAAACATGTTAGATTATGAATTTCACTGGGTTTAAACAGTGTTCTGCTGTTTCTAATGACCGGGCTCATAGAATGTTCATTTGCAGCCTATTTGGCTTCCAATTTCTGCCTTTCTGAGGTTTGAGAAGTGAATTATAACCATTACATTGTTTGACAACCCACTTGCATTAGAGCAGCCAAAATGACTTATTTAGGTGTCAGAAGGACCAAATAAGGTCTCCCCACAAGGTTTTAGCTGTATTTCCAACACCCTAGTTTTTGGACAGCTCCCTTCTTTTTTAGCGCACAAAGTGTCTGAAACATGTTAAATTATGAAAATAACTGGGTTTAAACAGTGTTCTGCTGTTTCTAATGACCGGGCTCATAGAATGTTCATTTGCAGCCTATTTGGCTTCCAATTTCTGCCTTTCTGAGGTTTGAGAAGTGAATTATAACCATTACATTGTTTGACAACCCACTTGCATTAGAGCAGCCAAAATGACTTATTTAGGTGTCAGAAGGACCAAATAAGGTCTCCCCACAAGGTTTTAGCTGTATTTCAAACACCTAGTTTTTGGACAGCTCCCTTCTTTTTTAGGGCACAAAGTGTCTGAAACATGTTAAATTATGAATTTCACTGGGTTTAAACAGTGTTCTGCTGTTTCTAATGACCGGGCTCATAGAATGTTCATTTGCAGCCTATTTGGCTTCCAATTTCTGCCTTTCTGAGGTTTGAGAAGTGAATTATAACCATTACATTGTTTGACAACCCACTTGCATTAGAGCAGCCAAAATGACTTATATAGGTGTCAGAAGGTCCAAATAAGGTCTCTCCACAAGGTTTTAGCAGTGTTTCCAAACACCCTAGTTTTTGGATATCTCCCTTCTGTTTTAGCGCACAAAGTGTCTGAAACATGTTAAATTATGAATTTCACTGTGTTGTGCTGTTTCTAATGACCGGGCTCATAGAATGTTCATTTGCAGCCTATTTGGCTTCCAATTTCTGCCTTTCTGAGGTTTGAGAAGTGAATTATAACCATTACATTGTTTGACAACCCACTTGCATTAGAGCAGCCAAAATGACTTATTTAGGTGTCAGAAGGACCAAATAAGGTCTCCCACAAGGTTTTAGCTGTATTTCCAACACCCTAGTTTTTGGACAGCTCCCTTCTTTTTTAGCGCACAAAGTGTCTGAAACATGTTAAATTATGAATTTCACTGTGTTGTGCTGTTTCTAATGACCGGGCTCATAGAATGTTCATTTGCAGCCTATTTGGCTTCCAATTTCTGCCTTTCTGAGGTTTGAGAAGTGAATTATAACCATTACATTGTTTGATAACCCACTTGCATTAGAGCAGCCAAAATGACTTATTTAGGTGTCAGAAGGTCCAAATAAGGTCTCTCCACAAGGTTTTAGCATTTTTTCCAAACACCCTAGTTTTTGGACATCTCCCTTCTTTTTAGCGCACAAATTGTCTGAAACATGTTAAATTATGAATTTCACTGGGTTTAAACAGTGTTCTGCTGTTTCTAATGACCGGGCTCATAGAATGTTCATTTGCAGCCTATTTGGCTTCCAATTTCTGCCTTTCTGAGGTTTGAGAAGTGAATTATAACCATTACATTGTTTGACAACCCACTTGCATTAGAGCAGCCAAAATGACTTATTTAGGTGTCAGAAGGACCAAATAAGGTCTCTCCACAAGGTTTTAGCATTGTTTCCAAACACCCTAGTTTTTGGATATCTCCCTTCTGTTTTAGCGCACAAAGTGTCTGAAACATGTTAGATTATGAATTTCACTGGGTTTAAACAGTGTTCTGCTGTTTCTAATGACCGGGCTCATAGAATGTTCATTTGCAGCCTATTTGGCTTCCAATTTCTGCCTTTCTGAGGTTTGAGAAGTGAATTATAACCATTACATTGTTTGACAACCCACTTGCATTAGAGCAGCCAAAATGACTTATTTAGGTGTCAGAAGGACCAAATAAGGTCTCCCCACAAGGTTTTAGCTGTATTTCCAACACCCTAGTTTTTGGACAGCTCCCTTCTTTTTTAGCGCACAAAGTGTCTGAAACATGTTAAATTATGAAAATAACTGGGTTTAAACAGTGTTCTGCTGTTTCTAATGACCGGGCTCATAGAATGTTCATTTGCAGCCTATTTGGCTTCCAATTTCTGCCTTTCTGAGGTTTGAGAAGTGAATTATAACCATTACATTGTTTGACAACCCACTTGCATTAGAGCAGCCAAAATGACTTATTTAGGTGTCAGAAGGACCAAATAAGGTCTCCCCACAAGGTTTTAGCTGTATTTCAAACACCCTAGTTTTTGGACAGCTCCCTTCTTTTTTAGGGCACAAAGTGTCTGAAACATGTTAAATTATGAATTTCACTGGGTTTAAACAGTGTTCTGCTGTTTCTAATGACCGGGCTCATAGAATGTTCATTTGCAGCCTATTTGGCTTCCAATTTCTGCCTTTCTGAGGTTTGAGAAGTGAATTATAACCATTACATTGTTTGACAACCCACTTGCATTAGAGCAGCCAAAATGACTTATATAGGTGTCAGAAGGTCCAAATAAGGTCTCTCCACAAGGTTTTAGCAGTGTTTCCAAACACCCTAGTTTTTGGATATCTCCCTTCTGTTTTAGCGCACAAAGTGTCTGAAACATGTTAAATTATGAATTTCACTGTGTTGTGCTGTTTCTAATGACCGGGCTCATAGAATGTTCATTTGCAGCCTATTTGGCTTCCAATTTCTGCCTTTCTGAGGTTTGAGAAGTGAATTATAACCATTACATTGTTTGACAACCCACTTGCATTAGAGCAGCCAAAATGACTTATTTAGGTGTCAGAAGGACCAAATAAGGTCTCCCCACAAGGTTTTAGCTGTATTTCCAACACCCTAGTTTTTGGACAGCTCCCTTCTTTTTTAGCGCACAAAGTGTCTGAAACATGTTAAATTATGAATTTCACTGTGTTGTGCTGTTTCTAATGACCGGGCTCATAGAATGTTCATTTGCAGCCTATTTGGCTTCCAATTTCTGCCTTCTGAGGTTTGAGAAGTGAATTATAACCATTACATTGTTTGATAACCCACTTGCATTAGAGCAGCCAAAATGACTTATTTAGGTGTCAGAAGGTCCAAATAAGGTCTCTCCACAAGGTTTTAGCATTTTTTCCAAACACCCTAGTTTTTGGACATCTCCCTTCTTTTTTAGCGCACAAATTGTCTGAAACATGTTAAATTATGAATTTCACTGGGTTTAAACAGTGTTCTGCTGTTTCTAATGACCGGGCTCATAGAATGTTCATTTGCAGCCTATTTGGCTTCCAATTTCTGCCTTTCTGAGGTTTGAGAAGTGAATTATAACCATTACATTGTTTGACAACCCACTTGCATTAGAGCAGCCAAAATGACTTATTTAGGTGTCAGAAGGACCAAATAAGGTCTCCCACAAGGTTTTAGCTGTATTTCCACACCCTAGTTTTTGGACAGCTCCCTTCTTTTTTAGCGCACAAAGTGTCTGAAACATGTTAAATTATGAATTTCACTGGGTTTAAACAGTGTTCTGCTGTTTCTAATGACCGGGCTCATAGAATGTTCATTTGCAGCCTATTTGGCTTCCAATTTCTGCCTTTCTGGGGTTTGAGAAGTGAATTATAACCATTACATTGTTTGACAACCCACTTGCATTAGAGCAGCCAAAATGACTTATTTAGGTGTCAGAACGTCCAAATAAGGTCTCTCCACAAGGTTTTAGCATTTTTTCCAAACACCCTAGTTTTTGGACATCTCCCTTCTTTTCTAGCGCACAAATTGTCTGAAACATGTTAAATTATGAATTTCACTGGGTTTAAACAGTGTTCTGCTGTTTCTAATGACCGGGCTCATAGAATGTTCATTGCAGCCTATTTGGCTTCCATGTCTGCCTTTCTGAGGTTGAGAAGTGAATTATAACCATTACATTGTTTGAAACCCACTTGCATTAGAGCAGCCAAATTTGGTCTAGTCATAGGTTTCAGAAGGTTTAGCAGTGTTTCCAAACACCCTAGTTTTTGGATATCTCCCTTCTGTTTTAGCGCACAAAGTGTCTGAAACATGTTAGAATTATGAATTTCACTGGTTAACAGTGTTCTGCTGTTTCTAATGACCGGGCTCATAGAATGTTCATTGCAGCCTATTTGGCTTCCAATTTCTGCCTTTCTGAGGTTTGAGAAGTGAATTATAACCATTACATTGTTTGACAACCCACTTGCATTAGAGCAGCAAAATGACTTATTTAGGTGTGTCAGAAGGACCAAATAAGGTCTCCCCACAAGGTTTTAGCTGTATTTCCAACACCCTAGTTTTGACAGCTCCCTTCTTTTTAGCGCACAAAGTGTCTGAAACATGTTAAATGATTTCACTGGGTTTAAACAGTGTTGTTCTGCTGTTTCTAATGACCGGGCTCATAGAATGTTCATTTGCAGCCTATTTGGCTTCCAATTTCTGCCTTTCTGAGGTTTGAGAAGTGAATTATAACCATTACATTGTTTGACAACCCACTTGCATTAGAGCAGCCAAAATGACTTATTTAGGTGTCAGAAGGACCAAATAAGGTCTCCCAACAAGGTTTTAGCTGTATTTCCAACACCCTAGTTTTTGGACAGCTCCCTTCTTTTTTAGCGCACAAAGTGTCTGAAACATGTTAAATTATGAATTTCACTGGGTTTAAACAGTGTTCTGCTGTTTCTAATGACCGGGCTCATAGAATGTTCATTTGCAGCCTATTTGGCTTCCAATTTCTGCCTTTCTGATGTTTGAGAAGTGAATTATAACCATTACATTGTTTGACAACCCACTTGCATTAGAGCAGCCAAGATGAATTATTTAGGTGTCAGAAGGACCAAATAAGGTCTCCCCACAAGGTTTTAGCTGTATTTCAAACACCCTAGTTTTTGGACAGCTCCCTTCTTTTTTAGCGCACAAAGTGTCTGAAACATGTTAAATTATGAATTTCACTGGGTTTAAACAGTGTTCTGCTGTTTCTAATGACCGGGCTCATAGAATGTTCATTTGCAGCCTATTTGGTTCCAATTTCTGCTTTCTGAGGTTTGAGAAGTGAATTATAACCATTACATTGCTTGACAACCCACTTGCATTAGAGCAGCCAAAATGACTTATTTAGGTGTCAGAAGGACCAAATAAGGTCTCCCCACAAGGTTTTTAGCTGTATTTCCAACACCCTAGTTTTTGGAAAGCTCCCTTCTTTTTTAGCGCACAAAGTGTCTGAAACATGTTAAATTATGAATTTCACTGTGTTGTGCTGTTTCTAATGACCGGGCTCATAGAATGTTCATTTGCAGCCTATTTGGCTTCCAATTTCTGCCTTTCTGAGGTTTGAGAAGTGAATATAACCATTACATTGTTTGATAACCCACTTGCATTAGAGCAGCCAAAATGACTTATTTAGGTGTCAGAAGGTCCAAATAAGGTCTCTCCACAAGGTTTTAGCATTTTTTCCAAACACCCTAGTTTTTGGACATCTCCCTTCTTTTTTAGCGCACAAATTGTCTGAAACATGTTAAATTATGAATTTCACTGGGTTTAAACAGTGTTCTGCTGTTTCTAATGACCGGGCTCATAGAATGTTCATTTGCAGCCTATTTGGCTTCCAATTTCTGCCTTTCTGAGGTTTGAGAAGTGAATTATAACCATTACATTGTTTGACAACCCACTTGCATTAGAGCAGCCAAAATGACTTATTTAGGTGTCAGAAGGACCAAATAAGGTCTCCCCACAAGGTTTTAGCTGTATTTCCAACACCCTAGTTTTTGGACAGCTCCCTTCTTTTTTAGCGCACAAAGTGTCTGAAACATGTTAAATTATGAATTTCACTGGGTTTAAACAGTGTTCTGCTGTTTCTAATGACCGGGCTCATAGAATGTTCATTTGCAGCCTATTTGGCTTCCAATTTCTGCCTTTCTGGGGTTTGAGAAGTGAATTATAACCATTACATTGTTTGACAACCCACTTGCATTAGAGCAGCCAAAATGACTTATTTAGGTGTCAGAACGTCCAAATAAGGTCTCTCCACAAGGTTTTAGCATTTTTTCCAAACACCCTAGTTTTTGGACATCTCCCTTCTTTTTTAGCGCACAAATTGTCTGAAACATGTTAAATTATGAATTTCACTGGGTTTAAACAGTGTTCTGCTGTTTCTAATGACCAGGCTCATAGAATGTTCATTTGCAGCCTATTTGGCTTCCAATGTCTGCCTTTCTGAGGTTTGAGAAGTGAATTATAACCATTACATTGTTTGACAACCCACTTGCATTAGAGCAGCCAAAATGACTTATATAGGTGTCAGAAGGTCCAAATAAGGTCTCTCCACAAGGTTTTAGCAGTGTTTCCAAACACCCTAGTTTTTGGATATCTCCCTTCTGTTTTAGCGCACAAAGTGTCTGAAACATGTTAGATTATGAATTTCACTGGGTTTAAACAGTGTTCTGCTGTTTCTAATGACCGGGCTCATAGAATGTTCATTTGCAGCCTATTTGGCTTCCAATTTCTGCCTTTCTGAGGTTTGAGAAGTGAATTATAACCATTACATTGTTTGACAACCCACTTGCATTAGAGCAGCCAAGATGAATTATTTAGGTGTCAGAAGGACCAAATAAGGTCTCCCCACAAGGTTTTAGCTGTATTTCCAACACCCTAGTTTTTGGACAGCTCCCTTCTTTTTTAGCGCACAAAGTGTCTGAAACATGTTAAATTATGAATTTCACTGGGTTTAAACAGTGTTCTGCTGTTTCTAATGACCGGGCTCATAGAATGTTCATTTGCAGCCTATTTGGTTCCAATTTCTGCCTTTCTGAGGTTTGAGAAGTGAATTATAACCATTACATTGCTTGACAACCCACTTGCATTAGAGCAGCCAAAATGACTTATTTAGGTGTCAGAAGGACCAAATAAGGTCTCCCCACAAGGTTTTTAGCTGTATTTCCAACACCCTAGTTTTTGGACAGCTCCCTTCTTTTTTAGCGCACAAAGTGTCTGAAACATGTTAAATTATGAATTTCACTGGGTTTAAACAGTGTTCTGCTGTTTCTAATGACCGGGCTCATAGAATGTTCATTTGCAGCCTATTTGGTTCCAATTTCTGCCTTTCTGAGGTTTGAGAAGTGAATTATAACCATTACATTGCTTGACAACCCACTTGCATTAGAGCAGCCAAAATGACTTATTTAGGTGTCAGAAGGACCAAATAAGGTCTCCCCACAAGGTTTTTAGCTGTATTTCCAACACCCTAGTTTTTGGAAAGCTCCCTTCTTTTTTAGCGCACAAAGTGTCTGAAACATGTTAAATTATGAATTTCACTGTGTTGTGCTGTTTCTAATGACCGGGCTCATAGAATGTTCATTTGCAGCCTATTTGGCTTCCAATTTCTGCCTTTCTGAGGTTTGAGAAGTGAATTATAACCATTACATTGTTTGATAACCCACTTGCATTAGAGCAGCCAAAATGACTTATTTAGGTGTCAGAAGGTCCAAATAAGGTCTCTCCACAAGGTTTTAGCATTTTTTCCAAACACCCTAGTTTTTGGACATCTCCCTTCTTTTTTAGCGCACAAATTGTCTGAAACATGTTAAATTATGAATTTCACTGGGTTTAAACAGTGTTCTGCTGTTTCTAATGACCGGGCTCATAGAATGTTCATTTGCAGCCTATTTGGCTTCCAATTTCTGCCTTTCTGGGGTTTGAGAAGTGAATTATAACCATTACATTGTTTGACAACCCACTTGCATTAGAGCAGCCAAAATGACTTATTTAGGTGTCAGAACGTCCAAATAAGGTCTCTCCACAAGGTTTTAGCATTTTTTCCAAACACCCTAGTTTTTGGACATCTCCCTTCTTTTCTAGCGCACAAAGTGTCTGAAACATGTTAAATTATGAATTTCACTGGGTTTAAACAGTGTTCTGCTGTTTCTAATGACCGGGCTCATAGAATGTTCATTTGCAGCCTATTTGGCTTCCAATTTCTGCCTTTCTGATGTTTGAGAAGTGAATTATAACCATTACATTGTTTGACAACCCACTTGCATTAGAGCAGCCAAAATGACTTATTTAGGTGTCAGAAGGACCAAATAAGGTCTCCCCACAAGGTTTTAGCTGTATTTCCAACACCCTAGTTTTTGGACAGCTCCCTTCTTTTTTAGCGCACAAAGTGTCTGAAACATGTTAAATTATGAATTTCACTGTGTTCTGCTGTTTCTAATGACCAGGCTCATAGAATGTTCATTTGCAGCCTATTTGGCTTCCAATTTCTGCCTTTCTGAGGTTTGAGAAGTGAATTATAACCATTACATTGTTTGACAACCCACTTGCATTAGAGCAGCCAAAATGACTTATTTAGGTGTCAGAAGGACCAAATAAGGTCTCCCCACAAGGTTTTAGCTGTATTTCCAACACCCTAGTTTTTGGACAGCTCCCTTCTTTTTTAGCGCACAAAGTGTCTGAAACATGTTAAATTATGAATTTCACTGTGTTCTGCTGTTTCTAATGACCAGGCTCATAGAATGTTCATTTGCAGCCTATTTGGCTTCCAATTTCTGCCTTTCTGAGGTTTGAGAAGTGAATTATAACCATTACATTGTTTGACAACCCACTTGCATTAGAGCAGCCAAAATGACTTATTTAGGTGTCAGAAGGACCAAATAAGGTCTCCCCACAAGGTTTTAGCTGTATTTCCAACACCCTAGTTTTTGGACAGCTCCCTTCTTTTTTAGCGCACAAAGTGTCTGAAACATGTTAAATTATGAAAATAACTGGGTTTAAACAGTGTTCTGCTGTTTCTAATGACCGGGCTCATAGAATGTTCATTTGCAGCCTATTTGGCTTCCAATTTCTGCCTTTCTGAGGTTTGAGAAGTGAATTATAACCATTACATTGTTTGACAACCCACTTGCATTAGAGCAGCCAAAATGACTTATTTAGGTGTCAGAAGAACCAAATAAGGTCTCTCCACAAGGTTTTAGCATTGTTTCCAAACACCCTAGTTTTTGGATATCTCCCTTCTGTTTTAGCGCACAAAGTGTCTGAAACATGTTAGATTATGAATTTCACTGGGTTTAAACAGTGTTCTGCTGTTTCTAATGACCGGGCTCATAGAATGTTCATTTGCAGCCTATTTGGCTTCCAATGTCTGCCTTTCTGAGGTTTGAGAAGTGAATTATAACCATTACATTGTTTGACAACCCACTTGCATTAGAGCAGCCAAAATGACTTATTTAGGTGTCAGAAGGACCAAATAAGGTCTCCCCACAAGGTTTTAGCTGTATTTCCAACACCCTAGTTTTTGGACAGCTCCCTTCTTTTTTAGCGCACAAAGTGTCTGAAACATGTTAAATTATGAATTTCACTGTGTTCTGCTGTTTCTAATGACCAGGCTCATAGAATGTTCATTTGCAGCCTATTTGGCTTCCAATTTCTGCCTTTCTGAGGTTTGAGAAGTGAATTATAACCATTACATTGTTTGACAACCCACTTGCATTAGAGCAGCCAAAATGACTTATTTAGGTGTCAGAAGGACCAAATAAGGTCTCCCCACAAGGTGTTAGCTGTATTTCCAACACCCTAGTTTTTGGACATCTCCCTTCTTTTTTAGCGCACAAATTGTCTGAAACATGTTAAATTATGAATTTCACTGAGTTTAAACAGTGTTCTGCTGTTTCTAATGACCGGGCTCATAAATAGTTCATTTGCAGCCTATTTGGCTTCCAATTTCTGCCTTTCTGAGGTTTGAGAAGTGAATTATAACCATTACATTGTTTGACAACCCACTTGCATTAGAGCAGCCAAAATGACTTATTTAGGTGTCAGAAGGACCAAATAAGGTCTCTCCACAAGGTGTTAGCAGTGTTTCCAAACACCCTAGTTTTTGGATATCTCCCTTCTTTTTTAGCGCACAAAGTGTCTGAAACATGTTAAATTATGAATTTCACTGGGTTTAAACAGTGTTCTGCTGTTTCTAATGACCGGGCTCATAGAATGTTCATTTGCAGCCTATTTGGCTTCCAATTTCTGCCTTTCTGGGGTTTGAGAAGTGAATTATAACCATTACATTGTTTGACAACCCACTTGCATTAGAGCAGCCAAAATGACTTATTTAGGTGTCAGAAGGACCAAATAAGGTCTCTCCACAAGGTGTTAGCAGTGTTTCCAAACACCCTAGTTTTTGGATATCTCCCTTCTTTTTTAGCGCACAAAGTGTCTGAAACATGTTAAATTATGAATTTCACTGGGTTTAAACAGTGTTCTGCTGTTTCTAATGACCGGGCTCATAGAATGTTCATTTGCAGCCTATTTGGTTCCAATTTCTGCCTTTCTGAGGTTTGAGAAGTGAATTATAACCATTACATTGCTTGACAACCCACTTGCATTAGAGCAGCCAAAATGACTTATTTAGGTGTCAGAAGGACCAAATAAGGTCTCCCCACAAGGTTTTTAGCTGTATTTCCAACACCCTAGTTTTTGGAAAGCTCCCTTCTTTTTTAGCGCACAAAGTGTCTGAAACATGTTAAATTATGAATTTCACTGTGTTGTGCTGTTTCTAATGACCGGGCTCATAGAATGTTCATTTGCAGCCTATTTGGCTTCCAATTTCTGCCTTTCTGAGGTTTGAGAAGTGAATTATAACCATTACATTGTTTGATAACCCACTTGCATTAGAGCAGCCAAAATGACTTATTTAGGTGTCAGAAGGTCCAAATAAGGTCTCTCCACAAGGTTTTAGCATTTTTTCCAAACACCCTAGTTTTTGGACATCTCCCTTCTTTTTTAGCGCACAAATTGTCTGAAACATGTTAAATTATGAATTTCACTGGGTTTAAACAGTGTTCTGCTGTTTCTAATGACCGGGCTCATAGAATGTTCATTTGCAGCCTATTTGGCTTCCAATTTCTGCCTTTCTGAGGTTTGAGAAGTGAATTATAACCATTACATTGTTTGACAACCCACTTGCATTAGAGCAGCCAAAATGACTTATTTAGGTGTCAGAAGGACCAAATAAGGTCTCCCCACAAGGTTTTAGCTGTATTTCCAACACCCTAGTTTTTGGACAGCTCCCTTCTTTTTTAGCGCACAAAGTGTCTGAAACATGTTAAATTATGAATTTCACTGGGTTTAAACAGTGTTCTGCTGTTTCTAATGACCGGGCTCATAGAATGTTCATTTGCAGCCTATTTGGCTTCCAATTTCTGCCTTTCTGGGGTTTGAGAAGTGAATTATAACCATTACATTGTTTGACAACCCACTTGCATTAGAGCAGCCAAAATGACTTATTTAGGTGTCAGAACGTCCAAATAAGGTCTCTCCACAAGGTTTTAGCATTTTTTCCAAACACCCTAGTTTTTGGACATCTCCCTTCTTTTTTAGCGCACAAATTGTCTGAAACATGTTAAATTATGAATTTCACTGGGTTTAAACAGTGTTCTGCTGTTTCTAATGACCGGGCTCATAGAATGTTCATTTGCAGCCTATTTGGCTTCCAATGTCTGCCTTTCTGAGGTTTGAGAAGTGAATTATAACCATTACATTGTTTGACAACCCACTTGCATTAGAGCAGCCAAAATGACTTATATAGGTGTCAGAAGGTCCAAATAAGGTCTCTCCACAAGGTTTTAGCAGTGTTTCCAAACACCCTAGTTTTTGGATATCTCCCTTCTGTTTTAGCGCACAAAGTGTCTGAAACATGTTAGATTATGAATTTCACTGGGTTTAAACAGTGTTCTGCTGTTTCTAATGACCGGGCTCATAGAATGTTCATTTGCAGCCTATTTGGCTTCCAATTTCTGCCTTTCTGAGGTTTGAGAAGTGAATTATAACCATTACATTGTTTGACAACCCACTTGCATTAGAGCAGCCAAAATGACTTATATAGGTGTCAGAAGGTCCAAATAAGGTCTCTCCACAAGGTTTTAGCAGTGTTTCCAAACACCCTAGTTTTTGGATATCTCCCTTCTGTTTTAGCGCACAAAGTGTCTGAAACATGTTAGATTATGAATTTTACTGGGTTTAAACAGTGTTCTGCTGTTTCTAATGACCGGGCTCATAGAATGTTCATTTGCAGCCTATTTGGCTTCCAATTTCTGCCTTTCTGAGGTTTGAGAAGTGAATTATAACCATTACATTGTTTGACAACCCACTTGCATTAGAGCAGCCAAGATGAATTATTTAGGTGTCAGAAGGACCAAATAAGGTCTCCCCACAAGGTTTTAGCTGTATTTCAAACACCCTAGTTTTTGGACAGCTCCCTTCTTTTTTAGCGCACAAAGTGTCTGAAACATGTTAAATTATGAATTTCACTGGGTTTAAACAGTGTTCTGCTGTTTCTAATGACCGGGCTCATAGAATGTTCATTTGCAGCCTATTTGGTTCCAATTTCTGCCTTTCTGAGGTTTGAGAAGTGAATTATAACCATTACATTGCTTGACAACCCACTTGCATTAGAGCAGCCAAAATGACTTATTTAGGTGTCAGAAGGACCAAATAAGGTCTCCCCACAAGGTTTTTAGCTGTATTTCCAACACCCTAGTTTTTGGAAAGCTCCCTTCTTTTTTAGCGCACAAAGTGTCTGAAACATGTTAAATTATGAATTTCACTGTGTTGTGCTGTTTCTAATGACCGGGCTCATAGAATGTTCATTTGCAGCCTATTTGGCTTCCAATTTCTGCCTTTCTGAGGTTTGAGAAGTGAATTATAACCATTACATTGTTTGATAACCCACTTGCATTAGAGCAGCCAAAATGACTTATTTAGGTGTCAGAAGGTCCAAATAAGGTCTCTCCACAAGGTTTTAGCATTTTTTCCAAACACCCTAGTTTTTGGACATCTCCCTTCTTTTTTAGCGCACAAATTGTCTGAAACATGTTAAATTATGAATTTCACTGGGTTTAAACAGTGTTCTGCTGTTTCTAATGACCGGGCTCATAGAATGTTCATTTGCAGCCTATTTGGCTTCCAATTTCTGCCTTTCTGAGGTTTGAGAAGTGAATTATAACCATTACATTGTTTGACAACCCACTTGCATTAGAGCAGCCAAAATGACTTATTTAGGTGTCAGAAGGACCAAATAAGGTCTCCCCACAAGGTTTTAGCTGTATTTCCAACACCCTAGTTTTTGGACAGCTCCCTTCTTTTTTAGCGCACAAAGTGTCTGAAACATGTTAAATTATGAAAATAACTGGGTTTAAACAGTGTTCTGCTGTTTCTAATGACCGGGCTCATAGAATGTTCATTTGCAGCCTATTTGGCTTCCAATTTCTGCCTTTCTGAGGTTTGAGAAGTGAATTATAACCATTACATTGTTTGACAACCCACTTGCATTAGAGCAGCCAAAATGACTTATTTAGGTGTCAGAAGAACCAAATAAGGTCTCTCCACAAGGTTTTAGCATTGTTTCCAAACACCCTAGTTTTTGGATATCTCCCTTCTGTTTTAGCGCACAAAGTGTCTGAAACATGTTAGATTATGAATTTCACTGGGTTTAAACAGTGTTCTGCTGTTTCTAATGACCGGGCTCATAGAATGTTCATTTGCAGCCTATTTGGCTTCCAATGTCTGCCTTTCTGAGGTTTGAGAAGTGAATTATAACCATTACATTGTTTGACAACCCACTTGCATTAGAGCAGCCAAAATGACTTATTTAGGTGTCAGAAGGACCAAATAAGGTCTCCCCACAAGGTTTTAGCTGTATTTCCAACACCCTAGTTTTTGGACAGCTCCCTTCTTTTTTAGCGCACAAAGTGTCTGAAACATGTTAAATTATGAATTTCCCTGTGTTCTGCTGTTTCTAATGACCAGGCTCATAGAATGTTCATTTGCAGCCTATTTGGCTTCCAATTTCTGCCTTTCTGGGGTTTGAGAAGTGAATTATAACCATTACATTGTTTGACAACCCACTTGCATTAGAGCAGCCAAAATGACTTATTTAGGTGTCAGAACGTCCAAATAAGGTCTCTCCACAAGGTTTTAGCATTTTTTCCAAACACCCTAGTTTTTGGACATCTCCCTTCTTTTTTAGCGCACAAATTGTCTGAAACATGTTAAATTATGAATTTCACTGGGTTTAAACAGTGTTCTGCTGTTTCTAATGACCGGGCTCATAGAATGTTCATTTGCAGCCTATTTGGCTTCCAATGTCTGCCTTTCTGAGGTTTGAGAAGTGAATTATAACCATTACATTGTTTGACAACCCACTTGCATTAGAGCAGCCAAAATGACTTATATAGGTGTCAGAAGGTCCAAATAAGGTCTCTCCACAAGGTTTTAGCAGTGTTTCCAAACACCCTAGTTTTTGGATATCTCCCTTCTGTTTTAGCGCACAAAGTGTCTGAAACATGTTAGATTATGAATTTCACTGGGTTTAAACAGTGTTCTGCTGTTTCTAATGACCGGGCTCATAGAATGTTCATTTGCAGCCTATTTGGCTTCCAATTTCTGCCTTTCTGAGGTTTGAGAAGTGAATTATAACCATTACATTGTTTGACAACCCACTTGCATTAGAGCAGCCAAAATGACTTATATAGGTGTCAGAAGGTCCAAATAAGGTCTCTTCACAAGGTTTTAGCAGTGTTTCCAAACACCCTAGTTTTTGGATATCTCCCTTCTGTTTTAGCGCACAAAGTGTCTGAAACATGTTAGATTATGAATTTTACTGGGTTTAAACAGTGTTCTGCTGTTTCTAATGACCGGGCTCATAGAATGTTCATTTGCAGCCTATTTGGCTTCCAATTTCTGCCTTTCTGAGGTTTGAGAAGTGAATTATAACCATTACATTGTTTGACAACCCACTTGCATTAGAGCAGCCAAGATGAATTATTTAGGTGTCAGAAGGACCAAATAAGGTCTCCCCACAAGGTTTTAGCTGTATTTCAAACACCCTAGTTTTTGGACAGCTCCCTTCTTTTTTAGCGCACAAAGTGTCTGAAACATGTTAAATTATGAATTTCACTGGGTTTAAACAGTGTTCTGCTGTTTCTAATGACCGGGCTCATAGAATGTTCATTTGCAGCCTATTTGGTTCCAATTTCTGCCTTTCTGAGGTTTGAGAAGTGAATTATAACCATTACATTGCTTGACAACCCACTTGCATTAGAGCAGCCAAAATGACTTATTTAGGTGTCAGAAGGACCAAATAAGGTCTCCCCACAAGGTTTTTAGCTGTATTTCCAACACCCTAGTTTTTGGAAAGCTCCCTTCTTTTTTAGCGCACAAAGTGTCTGAAACATGTTAAATTATGAATTTCACTGTGTTGTGCTGTTTCTAATGACCGGGCTCATAGAATGTTCATTTGCAGCCTATTTGGCTTCCAATTTCTGCCTTTCTGAGGTTTGAGAAGTGAATTATAACCATTACATTGTTTGATAACCCACTTGCATTAGAGCAGCCAAAATGACTTATTTAGGTGTCAGAAGGTCCAAATAAGGTCTCTCCACAAGGTTTTAGCATTTTTTCCAAACACCCTAGTTTTTGGACATCTCCCTTCTTTTTTAGCGCACAAATTGTCTGAAACATGTTAAATTATGAATTTCACTGGGTTTAAACAGTGTTCTGCTGTTTCTAATGACCGGGCTCATAGAATGTTCATTTACAGCCTATTTGGTTTCCAATTTCTGCCTTTCTGAGGTTTGAGAAGTGAATTATAACCATTACATTGTTTGACAACCCACTTGCATTAGAGCAGCCAAAATGACTTATTTAGGTGTCAGAAGGACCAAATAAGGTCTCCCCACAAGGTTTTAGCTGTATTTCCAACACCCTAGTTTTTGGACAGCTCCCTTCTTTTTTAGCGCACAAATTGTCTGAAACATGTTAAATTATGAATTTCACTGGGTTTAAACAGTGTTCTGCTGTTTCTAATGACCGGGCTCATAGAATGTTCATTTGCAGCCTATTTGGCTTCCAATTTCTGCCTTTCTGGGGTTTGAGAAGTGAATTATAACCATTACATTGTTTGACAACCCACTTTCATTAGAGCAGCCAAAATGACTTATATAGGTGTCAGAAGGTCCAAATAAGGTCTCTCCACAAGGTTTTAGCAGTGTTTCCAAACACCCTAGTTTTTGGATATCTCCCTTCTGTTTTAGCGCACAAAGTGTCTGAAACATGTTAGATTATGAATTTTACTGGGTTTAAACAGTGTTCTGCTGTTTCTAATGACCGGGCTCATAGAATGTTCATTTGCAGCCTATTTGGCTTCCAATTTCTGCCTTTCTGAGGTTTGAGAAGTGAATTATAACCATTACATTGTTTGACAACCCACTTGCATTAGAGCAGCCAAGATGAATTATTTAGGTGTCAGAAGGACCAAATAAGGTCTCCCCACAAGGTTTTAGCTGTATTTCAAACACCCTAGTTTTTGGACAGCTCCCTTCTTTTTTAGCGCACAAAGTGTCTGAAACATGTTAAATTATGAATTTCACTGGGTTTAAACAGTGTTCTGCTGTTTCTAATGACCGGGCTCATAGAATGTTCATTTGCAGCCTATTTGGTTCCAATTTCTGCCTTTCTGAGGTTTGAGAAGTGAATTATAACCATTACATTGCTTGACAACCCACTTGCATTAGAGCAGCCAAAATGACTTATTTAGGTGTCAGAAGGACCAAATAAGGTCTCCCCACAAGGTTTTTAGCTGTATTTCCAACACCCTAGTTTTTGGAAAGCTCCCTTCTTTTTTAGCGCACAAAGTGTCTGAAACATGTTAAATTATGAATTTCACTGTGTTGTGCTGTTTCTAATGACCGGGCTCATAGAATGTTCATTTGCAGCCTATTTGGCTTCCAATTTCTGCCTTTCTGAGGTTTGAGAAGTGAATTATAACCATTACATTGTTTGATAACCCACTTGCATTAGAGCAGCCAAAATGACTTATTTAGGTGTCAGAAGGTCCAAATAAGGTCTCTCCACAAGGTTTTAGCATTTTTTCCAAACACCCTAGTTTTTGGACATCTCCCTTCTTTTTTAGCGCACAAATTGTCTGAAACATGTTAAATTATGAATTTCACTGGGTTTAAACAGTGTTCTGCTGTTTCTAATGACCGGGCTCATAGAATGTTCATTTACAGCCTATTTGGTTTCCAATTTCTGCCTTTCTGAGGTTTGAGAAGTGAATTATAACCATTACATTGTTTGACAACCCACTTGCATTAGAGCAGCCAAAATGACTTATTTAGGTGTCAGAAGGACCAAATAAGGTCTCCCCACAAGGTTTTAGCTGTATTTCCAACACCCTAGTTTTTGGACAGCTCCCTTCTTTTTTAGCGCACAAAGTGTCTGAAACATGTTAAATTATGAATTTCACTGGGTTTAAACAGTGTTCTGCTGTTTCTAATGACCGGGCTCATAGAATGTTCATTTGCAGCCTATTTGGCTTCCAATTTCTGCCTTTCTGGGGTTTGAGAAGTGAATTATAACCATTACATTGTTTGACAACCCACTTGCATTAGAGCAGCCAAAATGACTTATTTAGGTGTCAGAACGTCCAAATAAGGTCTCTCCACAAGGTTTTAGCATTTTTTCCAAACACCCTAGTTTTTGGACATCTCCCTTCTTTTTTAGCGCACAAATTGTCTGAAACATGTTAAATTATGAATTTCACTGGGTTTAAACAGTGTTCTGCTGTTTCTAATGACCGGGCTCATAGAATGTTCATTTGCAGCCTATTTGGCTTCCAATGTCTGCCTTTCTGAGGTTTGAGAAGTGAATTATAACCATTACATTGTTTGACAACCCACTTGCATTAGAGCAGCCAAAATGACTTATATAGGTGTCAGAAGGTCCAAATAAGGTCTCTCCACAAGGTTTTAGCAGTGTTTCCAAACACCCTAGTTTTTGGATATCTCCCTTCTGTTTTAGCGCACAAAGTGTCTGAAACATGTTAGATTATGAATTTCACTGGGTTTAAACAGTGTTCTGCTGTTTCTAATGACCGGGCTCATAGAATGTTCATTTGCAGCCTATTTGGCTTCCAATTTCTGCCTTTCTGAGGTTTGAGAAGTGAATTATAACCATTACATTGTTTGACAACCCACTTGCATTAGAGCAGCCAAGATGAATTATTTAGGTGTCAGAAGGACCAAATAAGGTCTCCCCACAAGGTTTTAGCTGTATTTCCAACACCCTAGTTTTTGGACAGCTCCCTTCTTTTTTAGCGCACAAAGTGTCTGAAACATGTTAAATTATGAATTTCACTGGGTTTAAACAGTGTTCTGCTGTTTCTAATGACCGGGCTCATAGAATGTTCATTTGCAGCCTATTTGGTATCCAATTTCTGCCTTTCTGAGGTTTGAGAAGTGAATTATAACCATTACATTGTTTGACAACCCACTTGCATTAGAGCAGCCAAGATGAATTATTTAGGTGTCAGAAGGACCAAATAAGGTCTCCCCACAAGGTTTTAGCTGTATTTCAAACACCCTAGTTTTTGGACAGCTCCCTTCTTTTTTAGCGCACAAAGTGTCTGAAACATGTTAAATTATGAATTTCACTGGGTTTAAACAGTGTTCTGCTGTTTCTAATGACCGGGCTCATAGAATGTTCATTTGCAGCCTATTTGGTTCCAATTTCTGCCTTTCTGAGGTTTGAGAAGTGAATTATAACCATTACATTGCTTGACAACCCACTTGCATTAGAGCAGCCAAAATGACTTATTTAGGTGTCAGAAGGACCAAATAAGGTCTCCCCACAAGGTTTTTAGCTGTATTTCCAACACCCTAGTTTTTGGAAAGCTCCCTTCTTTTTTAGCGCACAAAGTGTCTGAAACATGTTAAATTATGAATTTCACTGTGTTGTGCTGTTTCTAATGACCGGGCTCATAGAATGTTCATTTGCAGCCTATTTGGCTTCCAATTTCTGCCTTTCTGAGGTTTGAGAAGTGAATTATAACCATTACATTGTTTGATAACCCACTTGCATTAGAGCAGCCAAAATGACTTATTTAGGTGTCAGAAGGTCCAAATAAGGTCTCTCCACAAGGTTTTAGCATTTTTTCCAAACACCCTAGTTTTTGGACATCTCCCTTCTTTTTTAGCGCACAAATTGTCTGAAACATGTTAAATTATGAATTTCACTGGGTTTAAACAGTGTTCTGCTGTTTCTAATGACCGGGCTCATAGAATGTTCATTTGCAGCCTATTTGGTTCCAATTTCTGCCTTTCTGAGGTTTGAGAAGTGAATTATAACCATTACATTGCTTGACAACCCACTTGCATTAGAGCAGCCAAAATGACTTATTTAGGTGTCAGAAGGACCAAATAAGGTCTCCCCACAAGGTTTTTAGCTGTATTTCCAACACCCTAGTTTTTGGACAGCTCCCTTCTTTTTTAGCGCACAAAGTGTCTGAAACATGTTAAATTATGAATTTCACTGTGTTGTGCTGTTTCTAATGACCGGGCTCATAGAATGTTCATTTGCAGCCTATTTGGCTTCCAATTTCTGCCTTTCTGAGGTTTGAGAAGTGAATTATAACCATTACATTGTTTGATAACCCACTTGCATTAGAGCAGCCAAAATGACTTATTTAGGTGTCAGAAGGTCCAAATAAGGTCTCTCCACAAGGTTTTAGCATTTTTTCCAAACACCCTAGTTTTTGGACATCTCCCTTCTTTTTTAGCGCACAAATTGTCTGAAACATGTTAAATTATGAATTTCACTGGGTTTAAACAGTGTTCTGCTGTTTCTAATGACCGGGCTCATAGAATGTTCATTTACAGCCTATTTGGTTTCCAATTTCTGCCTTTCTGAGGTTTGAGAAGTGAATTATAACCATTACATTGTTTGACAACCCACTTGCATTAGAGCAGCCAAAATGACTTATTTAGGTGTCAGAAGGACCAAATAAGGTCTCCCCACAAGGTTTTAGCTGTATTTCCAACACCCTAGTTTTTGGACAGCTCCCTTCTTTTTTAGCGCACAAAGTGTCTGAAACATGTTAAATTATGAATTTCACTGGGTTTAAACAGTGTTCTGCTGTTTCTAATGACCGGGCTCATAGAATGTTCATTTGCAGCCTATTTGGCTTCCAATTTCTGCCTTTCTGGGGTTTGAGAAGTGAATTATAACCATTACATTGTTTGACAACCCACTTGCATTAGAGCAGCCAAAATGACTTATTTAGGTGTCAGAACGTCCAAATAAGGTCTCTCCACAAGGTTTTAGCATTTTTTCCAAACACCCTAGTTTTTGGACATCTCCCTTCTTTTTTAGCGCACAAATTGTCTGAAACATGTTAAATTATGAATTTCACTGGGTTTAAACAGAGTTCTGCTGTTTCTAATGACCGGGCTCATAGAATGTTCATTTGCAGCCTATTTGGCTTCCAATGTCTGCCTTTCTGAGGTTTGAGAAGTGAATTATAACCATTACATTGTTTGACAACCCACTTGCATTAGAGCAGCCAAAATGACTTATATAGGTGTCAGAAGGTCCAAATAAGGTCTCTCCACAAGGTTTTAGCAGTGTTTCCAAACACCCTAGTTTTTGGATATCTCCCTTCTGTTTTAGCGCACAAAGTGTCTGAAACATGTTAGATTATGAATTTCACTGGGTTTAAACAGTGTTCTGCTGTTTCTAATGACCGGGCTCATAGAATGTTCATTTGCAGCCTATTTGGTATCCAATTTCTGCCTTTCTGAGGTTTGAGAAGTGAATTATAACCATTACATTGTTTGACAACCCACTTGCATTAGAGCAGCCAAGATGAATTATTTAGGTGTCAGAAGGACCAAATAAGGTCTCCCCACAAGGTTTTAGCTGTATTTCAAACACCCTAGTTTTTGGACAGCTCCCTTCTTTTTTAGCGCACAAAGTGTCTGAAACATGTTAAATTATGAATTTCACTGGGTTTAAACAGTGTTCTGCTGTTTCTAATGACCGGGCTCATAGAATGTTCATTTGCAGCCTATTTGGTTCCAATTTCTGCCTTTCTGAGGTTTGAGAAGTGAATTATAACCATTACATTGCTTGACAACCCACTTGCATTAGAGCAGCCAAAATGACTTATTTAGGTGTCAGAAGGACCAAATAAGGTCTCCCCACAAGGTTTTTAGCTGTATTTCCAACACCCTAGTTTTTGGAAAGCTCCCTTCTTTTTTAGCGCACAAAGTGTCTGAAACATGTTAAATTATGAATTTCACTGTGTTGTGCTGTTTCTAATGACCGGGCTCATAGAATGTTCATTTGCAGCCTATTTGGCTTCCAATTTCTGCCTTTCTGAGGTTTGAGAAGTGAATTATAACCATTACATTGTTTGATAACCCACTTGCATTAGAGCAGCCAAAATGACTTATTTAGGTGTCAGAAGGTCCAAATAAGGTCTCTCCACAAGGTTTTAGCATTTTTTCCAAACACCCTAGTTTTTGGACATCTCCCTTCTTTTTTAGCGCACAAATTGTCTGAAACATGTTAAATTATGAATTTCACTGGGTTTAAACAGTGTTCTGCTGTTTCTAATGACCGGGCTCATAGAATGTTCATTTGCAGCCTATTTGGCTTCCAATTTCTGCCTTTCTGAGGTTTGAGAAGTGAATTATAACCATTACATTGTTTGACAACCCACTTGCATTAGAGCAGCCAAAATGACTTATTTAGGTGTCAGAAGGACCAAATAAGGTCTCCCCACAAGGTTTTAGCTGTATTTCCAACACCCTAGTTTTTGGACAGCTCCCTTCTTTTTTAGCGCACAAAGTGTCTGAAACATGTTAAATTATGAATTTCACTGGGTTTAAACAGTGTTCTGCTGTTTCTAATGACCGGGCTCATAGAATGTTCATTTGCAGCCTATTTGGCTTCCAATTTCTGCCTTTCTGGGGTTTGAGAAGTGAATTATAACCATTACATTGTTTGACAACCCACTTGCATTAGAGCAGCCAAAATGACTTATTTAGGTGTCAGAACGTCCAAATAAGGTCTCTCCACAAGGTTTTAGCATTTTTTCCAAACACCCTAGTTTTTGGACATCTCCCTTCTTTTTTAGCGCACAAATTGTCTGAAACATGTTAAATTATGAATTTCACTGGGTTTAAACAGTGTTCTGCTGTTTCTAATGACCGGGCTCATAGAATGTTCATTTGCAGCCTATTTGGCTTCCAATGTCTGCCTTTCTGAGGTTTGAGAAGTGAATTATAACCATTACATTGTTTGACAACCCACTTGCATTAGAGCAGCCAAAATGACTTATATAGGTGTCAGAAGGTCCAAATAAGGTCTCTCCACAAGGTTTTAGCAGTGTTTCCAAACACCCTAGTTTTTGGATATCTCCCTTCTGTTTTAGCGCACAAAGTGTCTGAAACATGTTAGATTATGAATTTCACTGGGTTTAAACAGTGTTCTGCTGTTTCTAATGACCGGGCTCATAGAATGTTCATTTGCAGCCTATTTGGCTTCCAATTTCTGCCTTTCTGAGGTTTGAGAAGTGAATTATAACCATTACATTGTTTGACAACCCACTTGCATTAGAGCAGCCAAGATGAATTATTTAGGTGTCAGAAGGACCAAATAAGGTCTCCCCACAAGGTTTTAGCTGTATTTCCAACACCCTAGTTTTTGGACAGCTCCCTTCTTTTTTAGCGCACAAAGTGTCTGAAACATGTTAAATTATGAATTTCACTGGGTTTAAACAGTGTTCTGCTGTTTCTAATGACCGGGCTCATAGAATGTTCATTTGCAGCCTATTTGGTTCCAATTTCTGCCTTTCTGAGGTTTGAGAAGTGAATTATAACCATTACATTGCTTGACAACCCACTTGCATTAGAGCAGCCAAAATGACTTATTTAGGTGTCAGAAGGACCAAATAAGGTCTCCCCACAAGGTTTTTAGCTGTATTTCCAACACCCTAGTTTTTGGAAAGCTCCCTTCTTTTTTAGCGCACAAAGTGTCTGAAACATGTTAAATTATGAATTTCACTGTGTTGTGCTGTTTCTAATGACCGGGCTCATAGAATGTTCATTTGCAGCCTATTTGGCTTCCAATTTCTGCCTTTCTGAGGTTTGAGAAGTGAATTATAACCATTACATTGTTTGATAACCCACTTGCATTAGAGCAGCCAAAATGACTTATTTAGGTGTCAGAAGGTCCAAATAAGGTCTCTCCACAAGGTTTTAGCATTTTTTCCAAACACCCTAGTTTTTGGACATCTCCCTTCTTTTTTAGCGCACAAATTGTCTGAAACATGTTAAATTATGAATTTCACTGGGTTTAAACAGTGTTCTGCTGTTTCTAATGACCGGGCTCATAGAATGTTCATTTGCAGCCTATTTGGCTTCCAATTTCTGCCTTTCTGAGGTTTGAGAAGTGAATTATAACCATTACATTGTTTGACAACCCACTTGCATTAGAGCAGCCAAAATGACTTATTTAGGTGTCAGAAGGACCAAATAAGGTCTCCCCACAAGGTTTTAGCTGTATTTCCAACACCCTAGTTTTTGGACAGCTCCCTTCTTTTTTAGCGCACAAAGTGTCTGAAACATGTTAAATTATGAATTTCACTGGGTTTAAACAGTGTTCTGCTGTTTCTAATGACCGGGCTCATAGAATGTTCATTTGCAGCCTATTTGGCTTCCAATTTCTGCCTTTCTGGGGTTTGAGAAGTGAATTATAACCATTACATTGTTTGACAACCCACTTGCATTAGAGCAGCCAAAATGACTTATTTAGGTGTCAGAACGTCCAAATAAGGTCTCTCCACAAGGTTTTAGCATTTTTTCCAAACACCCTAGTTTTTGGACATCTCCCTTCTTTTTTAGCGCACAAATTGTCTGAAACATGTTAAATTATGAATTTCACTGGGTTTAAACAGTGTTCTGCTGTTTCTAATGACCGGGCTCATAGAATGTTCATTTGCAGCCTATTTGGCTTCCAATGTCTGCCTTTCTGAGGTTTGAGAAGTGAATTATAACCATTACATTGTTTGACAACCCACTTGCATTAGAGCAGCCAAAATGACTTATATAGGTGTCAGAAGGTCCAAATAAGGTCTCTCCACAAGGTTTTAGCAGTGTTTCCAAACACCCTAGTTTTTGGATATCTCCCTTCTGTTTTAGCGCACAAAGTGTCTGAAACATGTTAGATTATGAATTTCACTGGGTTTAAACAGTGTTCTGCTGTTTCTAATGACCGGGCTCATAGAATGTTCATTTGCAGCCTATTTGGCTTCCAATTTCTGCCTTTCTGAGGTTTGAGAAGTGAATTATAACCATTACATTGTTTGACAACCCACTTGCATTAGAGCAGCCAAGATGAATTATTTAGGTGTCAGAAGGACCAAATAAGGTCTCCCCACAAGGTTTTAGCTGTATTTCCAACACCCTAGTTTTTGGACAGCTCCCTTCTTTTTTAGCGCACAAAGTGTCTGAAACATGTTAAATTATGAATTTCACTGGGTTTAAACAGTGTTCTGCTGTTTCTAATGACCGGGCTCATAGAATGTTCATTTGCAGCCTATTTGGTTCCAATTTCTGCCTTTCTGAGGTTTGAGAAGTGAATTATAACCATTACATTGCTTGACAACCCACTTGCATTAGAGCAGCCAAAATGACTTATTTAGGTGTCAGAAGGACCAAATAAGGTCTCCCCACAAGGTTTTTAGCTGTATTTCCAACACCCTAGTTTTTGGAAAGCTCCCTTCTTTTTTAGCGCACAAAGTGTCTGAAACATGTTGAATTATGAATTTCACTGTGTTGTGCTGTTTCTAATGACCGGGCTCATAGAATGTTCATTTGCAGCCTATTTGGCTTCCAATTTCTGCCTTTCTGAGGTTTGAGAAGTGAATTATAACCATTACATTGTTTGATAACCCACTTGCATTAGAGCAGCCAAAATGACTTATTTAGGTGTCAGAAGGTCCAAATAAGGTCTCTCCACAAGGTTTTAGCATTTTTTCCAAACACCCTAGTTTTTGGACATCTCCCTTCTTTTTTAGCGCACAAATTGTCTGAAACATGTTAAATTATGAATTTCACTGGGTTTAAACAGTGTTCTGCTGTTTCTAATGACCGGGCTCATAGAATGTTCATTTGCAGCCTATTTGGCTTCCAATTTCTGCCTTTCTGAGGTTTGAGAAGTGAATTATAACCATTACATTGTTTGACAACCCACTTGCATTAGAGCAGCCAAAATGACTTATTTAGGTGTCAGAAGGACCAAATAAGGTCTCCCCACAAGGTTTTTAGCTGTATTTCCAACACCCTAGTTTTTGGACAGCTCCCTTCTTTTTTAGCGCACAAAGTGTCTGAAACATGTTAAATTATGAATTTCACTGGGTTTAAACAGTGTTCTGCTGTTTCTAATGACCGGGCTCATAGAATGTTCATTTGCAGCCTATTTGGCTTCCAATTTCTGCCTTTCTGGGGTTTGAGAAGTGAATTATAACCATTACATTGTTTGACAACCCACTTGCATTAGAGCAGCCAAAATGACTTATTTAGGTGTCAGAACGTCCAAATAAGGTCTCTCCACAAGGTTTTAGCATTTTTTCCAAACACCCTAGTTTTTGGACATCTCCCTTCTTTTTTAGCGCACAAATTGTCTGAAACATGTTAAATTATGAATTTCACTGGGTTTAAACAGTGTTCTGCTGTTTCTAATGACCGGGCTCATAGAATGTTCATTTGCAGCCTATTTGGCTTCCAATGTCTGCCTTTCTGAGGTTTGAGAAGTGAATTATAACCATTACATTGTTTGACAACCCACTTGCATTAGAGCAGCCAAAATGACTTATATAGGTGTCAGAAGGTCCAAATAAGGTCTCTCCACAAGGTTTTAGCAGTGTTTCCAAACACCCTAGTTTTTGGATATCTCCCTTCTGTTTTAGCGCACAAAGTGTCTGAAACATGTTAGATTATGAATTTCACTGGGTTTAAACAGTGTTCTGCTGTTTCTAATGACCGGGCTCATAGAATGTTCATTTGCAGCCTATTTGGCTTCCAATTTCTGCCTTTCTGAGGTTTGAGAAGTGAATTATAACCATTACATTGTTTGACAACCCACTTGCATTAGAGCAGCCAAGATGAATTATTTAGGTGTCAGAAGGACCAAATAAGGTCTCCCCACAAGGTTTTTAGCTGTATTTCCAACACCCTAGTTTTTGGACAGCTCCCTTCTTTTTTAGCGCACAAAGTGTCTGAAACATGTTAAATTATGAATTTCACTGGGTTTAAACAGTGTTCTGCTGTTTCTAATGACCGGGCTCATAGAATGTTCATTTGCAGCCTATTTGGTTCCAATTTCTGCCTTTCTGAGGTTTGAGAAGTGAATTATAACCATTACATTGCTTGACAACCCACTTGCATTAGAGCAGCCAAAATGACTTATTTAGGTGTCAGAAGGACCAAATAAGGTCTCGCCACAAGGTTTTTAGCTGTATTTCCAACACCCTAGTTTTTGGAAAGCTCCCTTCTTTTTTAGCGCACAAAGTGTCTGAAACATGTTAAATTATGAATTTCACTGTGTTGTGCTGTTTCTAATGACCGGGCTCATAGAATGTTCATTTGCAGCCTATTTGGCTTCCAATTTCTGCCTTTCTGAGGTTTGAGAAGTGAATTATAACCATTACATTGTTTGACAACCCACTTGCATTAGAGCAGCCAAAATGACTTATTTAGCTGTCAGAAGGTCCAAATAAGGTCTCTCCACAAGGTTTTAGCATTTTTTCCAAACACCCTAGTTTTTGGACATCTCCCTTCTTTTTTAGCGCACAAATTGTCTGAAACATGTTAAATTATGAATTTCACTGGGTTTAAACAGTGTTCTGCTGTTTCTAATGACCGGGCTCATAGAATGTTCATTTGCAGCCTATTTGGCTTCCAATTTCTGCCTTTCTGAGGTTTGAGAAGTGAATTATAACCATTACATTGTTTGACAACCCACTTGCATTAGAGCAGCCAAAATGACTTATTTAGGTGTCAGAAGGACCAAATAAGGTCTCCCCACAAGGTTTTAGCTGTATTTCCAACACCCTAGTTTTTGGACAGCTCCCTTCTTTTTTAGCGCACAAAGTGTCTGAAACATGTTAAATTATGAATTTCACTGGGTTTAAACAGTGTTCTGCTGTTTCTAATGACCGGGCTCATAGAATGTTCATTTGCAGCCTATTTGGCTTCCAATTTCTGCCTTTCTGGGGTTTGAGAAGTGAATTATAACCATTACATTGTTTGACAACCCACTTGCATTAGAGCAGCCAAAATGACTTATTTA
>JAZIBN010000267.1:0-29546 GCA_037039145.1 Fundulus diaphanus
TCTAGTTTTTGGACAGCTCCCTTCTTTTTTAGCGCACAAAGTGTCTGAAACATGTTAAATTATGATATTTCACTGTGTTCTGCTGTTTCTAATGACCAGGCTCATAGAATGTTCATTTGCAGCCTATTTGGCTTCCAATTTCTGCCTTTCTGAGGTTTGAGAAGTGAATTATAACCATTACATTGTTTGACAACCCACTTGCATTAGAGCAGCCAAAATGACTTATTTAGGTGTCAGAAGGACCAAATAAGGTCTCCCCACAAGGTGTTAGCTGTATTTCCAACACCCTAGTTTTTGGACATCTCCCCTTCTTTTTTAGCGCACAAATTGTCTGAAACATGTTAAATTATGAATTTCACTGAGTTTAAACAGTGTTCTGCTGTTTCTAATGACCGGGCTCATAAATAGTTCATTTGCAGCCTATTTCGGCTTCCAATTTTCTGCCTTTCTGAGGTTTGAGAAGTGAATTATAACCATTACATTGTTTGACAACCCACTTGCATTAGAGCAGCCAAATGACTTATATAGGTGTCAGAAGGACCAAATAAGGTCTCCCCACAAGGTTTTAGCCTGTATTTCCAACACCCTAGTTTTTGGACAGCTCTCCCTTCTTTTTTAGGGCACAAAGTGTCTGAAACATGTTAAATTATGAATTTCACTGTGCTGTGCTGTTTCTAATGACCGGGCTCATAGAATGTTCATTTGCAGCCTATTTGGCTTCCAATTTCTGCCTTTCTGAGGTTTGAGAAGTGAATTATAACCATTACATTGTTTGACAACCCACTTGGCATTAGAGCAGCCAAAATGACTTATTTAGGTGTCAGAAGGACCAAATAAGGTCTCCCCACAAGGTTTTAGCTGTATTTCCAACACCCTAGTTTTTGGACAGCTCCCTTCTTTTTTAGCGCACAAAGTGTCTGAAACATGTTAAATTATGAATTTCACTGGGTTTAAACAGTGTTCTGCTGTTTCTAATGACCGGGCTCATAGAATGTTCATTTGCAGCCTATTTGGCTTCCAAATTCTGCCTTTCTGAGGTTTGAGAAGTGAATTATAACCATTACATTGTTTGACAACCCACTTGCATTAGAGCAGCCAAAATGACTTATTTAGGTGTCAGAAGGACCAAATAAGGTCTCCCAACAAGGTTTTAGCTGTATTTCCAACACCCTAGTTTTTGGACAGCTCCCTTCTTTTTTAGCGCACAAAGTGTCTGAAACATGTTAAATTATGAATTTCACTGGGTTTAAACAGTGTTCTGCTGTTTCTAATGACCGGGCTCATAGAATGTTCATTTGCAGCCTATTTGGCTTCCAATTTCTGCCTTTCTGAGGTTTGAGAAGTGAATTATAACCATTACATTGTTTGACAACCCACTTGCATTAGAGCAGCCAAAATGACTTATTTAGGTGTCAGAAGGTCCAAATAAGGTCTCTCCACAAGGTTTTAGCATTGTTTCCAAACACCCTAGTTTTTGGACAGCTCCCTTCTTTTTTAGCGCACAAAGTGTCTGAAACATGTTAAATTATGAAAATCACTGGGTTTAAACAGTGTTCTGCTGTTTCTAATGACCGGGCTCATAGAATGTTCATTTGCAGCCTATTTGGCTTCCAATTTCTGCCTTTCTGAGGTTTGAGAAGTGAATTATAACCATTACATTGTTTGACAACCCACTTGCATTAGAGCAGCCAAAATGACTTATTTAGGTGTCAGAAGGACCAAATAAGGTCTCCCACAAGGTTTTAGCTGTATTTCCAACACCCTAGTTTTTGGACAGCTCCCTTCTTTTTTAGCGCACAAAGTGTCTGAAACATGTTAAATTATGAATTTCACTGGGTTTAAACAGTGTTCTGCTGTTTCTAATGACCGGGCTCATAGAATGTTCATTTGCAGCCTATTTGGCTTCCAATTTCTGCCTTTCTGAGGTTTGAGAAGTGAATTATAACCATTACATTGTTTGACAACCCACTTGCATTAGAGCAGCCAAAATGACTTATTTAGGTGTCAGAAGGACCAAATAAGGTCTCCCAACAAGGTTTTAGCTGTATTTCCAACACCCTAGTTTTTGGACAGCTCCCTTCTTTTTTAGCGCACAAAGTGTCTGAAACATGTTAAATTATGAATTTCACTGGGTTTAAACAGTGTTCTGCTGTTTCTAATGAACGGGCTCATAGAATGTTCATTTGCAGCCTATTTGGCTTCCAATTTCTGCCTTTCTGAGGTTTGAGAAGTGAATTATAACCATTACATTGTTTGATAACCCACTTGCATTAGAGCAGCCCAAAATGACTTATTTAGGTGTCAGAAGGTCCAGAATAAGTCTCTCCACAAGGTTTTAGCATTTTTTCCAAACACCCTAGTTTTTGGACATCTCCCTTCTTTTTTAGCGCACAAATTGTCTGAAACATGTTAAATTATGAATTTCACTGGGTTTAAACAGTGTTCTGCTGTTTCTAATGACCGGGGCTCATAGAATGTTCATTTGCAGCCTATTTGGCTTCCAATTTCTGCCTTTCTGAGGTTGAGAAGTGAATTATAACCATTACATTGTTTGACAACCCACTTGCATTAGTAGAGCAGCCAAATGACTTATTTAGGTGTCAGAAGGACAAATAAGGTCTCCCCACAAGGTTTTAGCTTGTATTTCCAACACCCTAGTTTTTGGACAGCTCCCCTTCTTTTTTAGCGCACAAAGTGTCTGAAACATGTTAAATTATGAATTTCACTGTGTTCTAGCTGTTTCTAATGACCAGGCTCATAGAATGTTCATTTGCAGCCTATTTGGCTTCCAATTTCTGCCTTTCTGAGGTTTGAGAAGTGAATTATAACCATTACATTGTTTGACAACCCACTCTGCATTAGAGCAGCCAAAAATGACTTATTTAGGTGTCAGAAGGACCAAATAAGGTCTCCCCACAAGGTGTTAGCTGTATTTCCAACACCCTAGTTTTTGGACATCTCCCTTCTTTTTTAGCGCACAAATTGTCTGAAACATGTTAAATTATGAATTTCACTGAGTTTAAACAGTGTTCTGCTGTTTCTAATGACCGGGCTCATAAATAGTTCATTTGCAGCCTATTTGGCTTCCAATTTCTGCCTTTCTGAGGTTTGAGAAGTGAATTATAACCATTACATTGTTTGACAACCCACTTGCATTAGAGCAGCCAAGATGACTTATTTAGGTGTCAGAAGGACCAAATAAGGTCTCTCCACAAGGTGTTAGCAGTGTTTCCAAACACCCTAGTTTTTGGATATCTCCCTTCTTTTTTAGCGCACAAAGTGTCTGAAACATGTTAAATTATGAATTTCACTGGGTTTAAACAGTGTTCTGCTGTTTCTAATGACCGGGCTCATAGAATGTTCATTTGCAGCCTATTTGGCTTCCAATTTCTGCCTTTCTGGGGTTTGAGAAGTGAATTATAACCATTACATTGTTTGACAACCCACTTGCATTAGAGCAGCCAAAATGACTTATTTAGGTGTCAGAAGGACCAAATAAGGTCTCCCCACAAGGTTTTAGCTGTATTTCCAACACCCTAGTTTTTGGACTGCTCCCTTCTTTTTTAGCGCACAAAGTGTCTGAAACATGTTAAATTATGAATTTCACTGGGTTTACACAGTGTTCTGCTGTTTCTAATGACCGGGCTCATAGAATGTTCATTTGCAGCCTATTTGGCTTCCAATTTCTGCCTTTCTGAGGTTTGAGAAGTGAATTATAACCATTACATTGTTTGACAACCCACTTGCATTAGAGCAGCCAAAATGACTTATTTAGGTGTCAGAAGGACCAAATAAGGTCTCCCCACAAGGTTTTAGCTGTATTTCCAACACCCTAGTTTTTGGACAGCTCCCTTCTTTTTTAGCGCACAAAGTGTCTGAAACATGTTAAATTATGAAAATAACTGGGTTTAAACAGTGTTCTGCTGTTTCTAATGACCGGGCTCATAGAATGTTCATTTGCAGCCTATTTGGCTTCCAATTTCTGCCTTTCTGAGGTTTGAGAAGTGAATTATAACCATTACATTGTTTGACAACCCACTTGCATTAGAGCAGCCAAAATGACTTATTTAGGTGTCAGAAGGACCAAATAAGGTCTCCCCACAAGGTTTTAGCTGTATTTCCAACACCCTAGTTTTTGGACAGCTCCCTTCTTTTTTAGGGCACAAAGTGTCTGAAACATGTTAAATTATGAATTTCACTGTGTTGTGCTGTTTCTAATGACCGGGCTCATAGAATGTTCATTTGCAGCCTATTTGGCTTCCAATTTCTGCCTTTCTGAGGTTTGAGAAGTGAATTATAACCATTACATTGTTTGACAACCCACTTGCATTAGAGCAGCCAAAATGACTTATTTAGGTGCCAGAAGGACCAAATAAGGTCTCCCCACAAGGTTTTAGCTGTATTTCCAACACCCTAGTTTTTGGACAGCTCCCTTCTTTTTTAGCGCACAAAGTGTCTGAAACATGTTAAATTATGAATTTCACTGTGTTGTGCTGTTTCTAATGACCGGGCTCATAGAATGTTCATTTGCAGCCTATTTGGCTTCCAATTTCTGCCTTTCTGAGGTTTGAGAAGTGAATTATAACCATTACATTGTTTGACAACCCACTTGCATTAGAGCAGCCAAAATGACTTATTTAGGTGTCAGAAGGACCAAATAAGGTCTCCCCACAAGGTTTTAGCTGTATTTCCAACACCCTAGTTTTTGGACAGCTCCCTTCTTTTTTAGCGCACAAAGTGTCTGAAACATGTTAAATTATGAAAATAACTGGGTTTAAACAGTGTTCTGCTGTTTCTAATGACCGGGCTCATAGAATGTTCATTTGCAGCCTATTTGGCTTCCAATTTCTGCCTTTCTGAGGTTTGAGAAGTGAATTATAACCATTACATTGTTTGACAACCCACTTGCATTAGAGCAGCCAAAATGACTTATTTAGGTGTCAGAAGGACCAAATAAGGTCTCTCCACAAGGTTTTAGCATTGTTTCCAAACACCCTAGTTTTTGGATATCTCCCTTCTGTTTTAGCGCACAAAGTGTCTGAAACATGTTAGATTATGAATTTCACTGGGTTTAAACAGTGTTCTGCTGTTTCTAATGACCGGGCTCATAGAATGTTCATTTGCAGCCTATTTGGCTTCCAATTTCTGCCTTTCTGAGGTTTGAGAAGTGAATTATAACCATTACATTGTTTGACAACCCACTTGCATTAGAGCAGCCAAAATGACTTATTTAGGTGTCAGAAGGACCAATTAAGGTCTCCCCACAAGGTTTTAGCTGTATTTCCAACACCCTAGTTTTTGGACAGCTCTCTTCTTTTTTAGCGCACAAAGTGTCTGAAACATGTTAAATTATGAATTTCACTGTGTTGTGCTGTTTCTAATGACCGGGCTCATAGAATGTTCATTTGCAGCCTATTTGGCTTCCAATTTCTGCCTTTCTGAGGTTTGAGAAGTGAATTATAACCATTACATTGTTTGACAACCCACTTGCATTAGAGCAGCCAAAATGACTTATTTAGGTGTCAGAAGGTCCAAATAAGGTCTCTCCACAAGGTTTTAGCATTTTTTCCAAACACCCTAGTTTTTGGACATCTCCCTTCTTTTTTAGCGCACAAATTGTCTGAAACATGTTAAATTATGAATTTCACTGGGTTTAAACAGTGTTCTGCTGTTTCTAATGACCGGGCTCATAGAATGTTCATTTGCAGCCTATTTGGCTTCCAATTTCTGCCTTTCTGAGGTTTGAGAAGTGAATTATAACCATTACATTGTTTGACAACCCACTTGCATTAGAGCAGCCAAAATGACTTATTTAGGTGTCAGAAGGACCAAATAAGGTCTCCCAACAAGGTTTTAGCTGTATTTCCAACACCCTAGTTTTTGGACAGCTCCCTTCTTTTTTAGCGCACAAAGTGTCTGAAACATGTTAAATTATGAATTTCACTGGGTTTAAACAGTGTTCTGCTGTTTCTAATGACCGGGCTCATAGAATGTTCATTTACAGCCTATTTGGCTTCCAATTTCTGCCTTTCTGAGGTTTGAGAAGTGAATTATAACCATTACATTGTTTGACAACCCACTTGCATTAGAGCAGCCAAAATGACTTATTTAGGCGTCAGAAGGTCCAAATAAGGTCTCTCCACAAGGTTTTAGCAGTGTTTCCAAACACCCTAGTTTTTGGATATCTCCCTTCTGTTTTAGCGCACAAAGTGTCTGAAACATGTTAGATTTGAATTTCACTGGGTTTACACAGTGTCCTGCTGTTTCTAATGACCGGGCTCATAGAATGTTCATTTGCAGCCTATTTGGCTTCCAATTTCTGCCTTTCTGAGGTTTGAGAAGTGAATTATAACCATTACATTGTTTGACAACCCACTTGCATTAGAGCAGCCAAAATGACTTATTTAGGTGTCAGAAGGACCAAATAAGGTCTCCCCACAAGGTTTTAGCTGTATTTCCAACACCCTAGTTTTTGGACAGCTCCCTTCTTTTTTAGGGCACAAAGTGTCTGAAACATGTTAAATTATGAATTTCACTGTGTTGTGCTGTTTCTAATGACCGGGCTCATAGAATGTTCATTTGCAGCCTATTTGGCTTCCAATTTCTGCCTTTCTGAGGTTTGAGTAGTGAATTATAACCATTACATTGTTTGACAACCCACTTGCATTAGAGCAGCCAAAATGACTTATTTAGGTGTCAGAAGGTCCAAATAAGGTCTCTCCACAAGGTTTTAGCATTGTTTCCAAACACCCTAGTTTTTGGACATCTCCCTTCTTTTTTAGCGCACAAATTGTCTGAAACATGTTAAATTATGAATTTCACTGGGTTTAAACAGTGTTCTGCTGTTTCTAATGACCGGGCTCATAGAATGTTCATTTGCAGCCTATTTGGCTTCCAATTTCTGCCTTTCTGAGGTTTGAGAAGTGAATTATAACCATTACATTGTTTGACAACCCACTTGCATTAGAGCAGCCAAAATGACTTATTTAGGTGTCAGAAGGACCAAATAAGGTCTCCCAACAAGGTTTTAGCTGTATTTCCAACACCCTAGTTTTTGGACAGCTCCCTTCTTTTTTAGCGCACAAAGTGTCTGAAACATGTTAAATTATGAATTTCACTGGGTTTAAACAGTGTTCTGCTGTTTCTAAAGACCGGGCTCATAAATAGTTCATTTGCAGCCTATTTGGCTTCCAATTTCTGCCTTTCTGAGGTTTGAGAAGTGAATTATAACCATTACATTGTTTGACAACCCACTTGCATTAGAGCAGCCAAAAATGACTTATTTAGGTGTCAGAAGGTCCAAATAAGGTCTCTCCACAAGGTTTTAGCATTTTTTCCAAACACCCTAGTTTTTGGACATCTCCCTTCTTTTTTAGCGCACAAATTGTCTGAAACATGTTAAATTATGAATTTCACTGGGTTTAAACAGTGTTCTGCTGTTTCTAATGACCGGGCTCATAGAATGTTCATTTGCAGCCTATTTGGCTTCCAATTTCTGCCTTTCTGAGGTTTGAGAAGTGAATTATAACCATTACATTGTTTGACAACCCACTTGCATTAGAGCAGCCAAAATGACTTATTTAGGTGTCAGAAGGACCAAATAAGGTCTCCCCACAAGGTTTTAGCTGTATTTCCAACACCCTAGTTTTTGGACAGCTCCCTTCTTTTTTAGCGCACAAAGTGTCTGAAACATGTTAAATTATGAAAATCACTGGGTTTAAACAGTGTTCTGCTGTTTCTAATGACCGGGCTCATAGAATGTTCATTTGCAGCCTATTTGGCTTCCAATTTCTGCCTTTCTGAGGTTTGAGAAGTGAATTATAACCATTACATTGTTTGACAACCCACTTGCATTAGAGCAGCCAAAATGACTTATTTAGGTGCCAGAAGGACCAAATAAGGTCTCCCCACAAGGTTTTAGCTGTATTTCCAACACCCTAGTTTTTGGACAGCTCCCTTCTTTTTTAGCGCACAAAGTGTCTGAAACATGTTAAATTATGAATTTCACTGTGTTGTGCTGTTTCTAATGACCGGGCTCATAGAATGTTCATTTGCAGCCTATTTGGCTTCCAATTTCTGCCTTTCTGAGGTTTGAGAAGTGAATTATAACCATTACATTGTTTGACAACCCACTTGCATTAGAGCAGCCAAAATGACTTATTTAGGTGTCAGAAGGACCAAATAAGGTCTCCCCACAAGGTTTTAGCTGTATTTCCAACACCCTAGTTTTTGGACAGCTCCCTTCTTTTTTAGCGCACAAAGTGTCTGAAACATGTTAAATTATGAAAATAACTGGGTTTAAACAGTGTTCTGCTGTTTCTAATGACCGGGCTCATAGAATGTTCATTTGCAGCCTATTTGGCTTCCAATTTCTGCCTTTCTGAGGTTTGAGAAGTGAATTATAACCATTACATTGTTTGACAACCCACTTGCATTAGAGCAGCCAAAATGACTTATTTAGGTGTCAGAAGGACCAAATAAGGTCTCTCCACAAGGTTTTAGCATTGTTTCCAAACACCCTAGTTTTTGGATATCTCCCTTCTGTTTTAGCGCACAAAGTGTCTGAAACATGTTAGATTATGAATTTCACTGGGTTTAAACAGTGTTCTGCTGTTTCTAATGACCGGGCTCATAGAATGTTCATTTGCAGCCTATTTGGCTTCCAATTTCTGCCTTTCTGAGGTTTGAGAAGTGAATTATAACCATTACATTGTTTGACAACCCACTTGCATTAGAGCAGCCAAAATGACTTATTTAGGTGTCAGAAGGACCAATTAAGGTCTCCCCACAAGGTTTTAGCTGTATTTCCAACACCCTAGTTTTTGGACAGCTCCCTTCTTTTTTAGCGCACAAAGTGTCTGAAACATGTTAAATTATGAATTTCACTGTGTTGTGCTGTTTCTAATGACCGGGCTCATAGAATGTTCATTTGCAGCCTATTTGGCTTCCAATTTCTGCCTTTCTGAGGTTTGAGAAGTGAATTATAACCATTACATTGTTTGACAACCCACTTGCATTAGAGCAGCCAAAATGACTTATTTAGGTGTCAGAAGGTCCAAATAAGGTCTCTCCACAAGGTTTTAGCATTTTTTCCAAACACCCTAGTTTTTGGACATCTCCCTTCTTTTTTAGCGCACAAATTGTCTGAAACATGTTAAATTATGAATTTCACTGGGTTTAAACAGTGTTCTGCTGTTTCTAATGACCGGGCTCATAGAATGTTCATTTGCAGCCTATTTGGCTTCCAATTTCTGCCTTTCTGAGGTTTGAGAAGTGAATTATAACCATTACATTGTTTGACAACCCACTTGCATTAGAGCAGCCAAAATGACTTATTTAGGTGTCAGAAGGACCAAATAAGGTCTCCCAACAAGGTTTTAGCTGTATTTCCAACACCCTAGTTTTTGGACAGCTCCCTTCTTTTTTAGCGCACAAAGTGTCTGAAACATGTTAAATTATGAATTTCACTGGGTTTAAACAGTGTTCTGCTGTTTCTAAAGACCGGGCTCATAAATAGTTCATTTGCAGCCTATTTGGCTTCCAATTTCTGCCTTTCTGAGGTTTGAGAAGTGAATTATAACCATTACATTGTTTGACAACCCACTTGCATTAGAGCAGCCAAAAATGACTTATTTAGGTGTCAGAAGGTCCAAATAAGGTCTCTCCACAAGGTTTTAGCATTTTTTCCAAACACCCTAGTTTTTGGACATCTCCCTTCTTTTTTAGCGCACAAATTGTCTGAAACATGTTAAATTATGAATTTCACTGGGTTTAAACAGTGTTCTGCTGTTTCTAATGACCGGGCTCATAGAATGTTCATTTGCAGCCTATTTGGCTTCCAATTTCTGCCTTTCTGAGGTTTGAGAAGTGAATTATAACCATTACATTGTTTGACAACCCACTTGCATTAGAGCAGCCAAAATGACTTATTTAGGTGTCAGAAGGACCAAATAAGGTCTCCCAACAAGGTTTTAGCTGTATTTCCAACACCCTAGTTTTTGGACAGCTCCCTTCTTTTTTAGCGCACAAAGTGTCTGAAACATGTTAAATTATGAATTTCACTGGGTTTAAACAGTGTTCTGCTGTTTCTAATGACCGGGCTCATAGAATGTTCATTTGCAGCCTATTTGGCTTCCAATTTCTGCCTTTCTGAGGTTTGAGAAGTGAATTATAACCATTACATTGTTTGATAACCCACTTGCATTAGAGCAGCCAAAATGACTTATTTAGGTGTCAGAAGGTCCAAATAAGGTCTCTCCACAAGGTTTTAGCATTTTTTCCAAACACCCTAGTTTTTGGACATCTCCCTTCTTTTTTAGCGCACAAATTGTCTGAAACATGTTAAATTATGAATTTCACTGGGTTTAAACAGTGTTCTGCTGTTTCTAATGACCGGGCTCATAGAATGTTCATTTGCAGCCTATTTGGCTTCCAATTTCTGCCTTTCTGAGGTTTGAGAAGTGAATTATAACCATTACATTGTTTGACAACCCACTTGCATTAGAGCAGCCAAAATGACTTATTTAGGTGTCAGAAGGACCAAATAAGGTCTCCCCACAAGGTTTTAGCATTTTTTCCAAACACCCTAGTTTTTGGACATCTCCCTTCTTTTTTAGCGCACAAATTGTCTGAAACATGTTAAATTATGAATTTCACTGGGTTTAAACAGTGTTCTGCTGTTTCTAATGACCGGGCTCATAGAATGTTCATTTGCAGCCTATTTGGCTTCCAATTTCTGCCTTTCTGAGGTTTGAGAAGTGAATTATAACCATTACATTGTTTGACAACCCACTTGCATTAGAGCAGCCAAAATGACTTATTTAGGTGTCAGAAGGACCAAATAAGGTCTCCCCACAAGGTTTTAGCTGTATTTCCAACACCCTAGTTTTTGGACAGCTCCCTTCTTTTTTAGCGCACAAAGTGTCTGAAACATGTTAAATTATGAAAATCACTGGGTTTAAACAGTGTTCTGCTGTTTCTAATGACCGGGCTCATAGAATGTTCATTTGCAGCCTATTTGGCTTCCAATTTCTGCCTTTCTGAGGTTTGAGAAGTGAATTATAACCATTACATTGTTTGACAACCCACTTGCATTAGAGCAGCCAAAATGACTTATTTAGGTGTCAGAAGGTCCAAATAAGGTCTCTCCACAAGGTTTTAGCATTTTTTCCAAACACCCTAGTTTTTGGACATCTCCCTTCTTTTTTAGCGCACAAATTGTCTGAAACATGTTAAATTATGAATTTCACTGGGTTTAAACAGTGTTCTGCTGTTTCTAATGACCGGGCTCATAGAATGTTCATTTGCAGCCTATTTGGCTTCCAATTTCTGCCTTTCTGAGGTTTGAGAAGTGAATTATAACCATTACATTGTTTGACAACCCACTTGCATTAGAGCAGCCAAAATGACTTATTTAGGTGTCAGAAGGACCAAATAAGGTCTCCCAACAAGGTTTTAGCTGTATTTCCAACACCCTAGTTTTTGGACAGCTCCCTTCTTTTTTAGCGCACAAAGTGTCTGAAACATGTTAAATTATGAATTTCACTGGGTTTAAACAGTGTTCTGCTGTTTCTAAAGACCGGGCTCATAAATAGTTCATTTGCAGCCTATTTGGCTTCCAATTTCTGCCTTTCTGAGGTTTGAGAAGTGAATTATAACCATTACATTGTTTGACAACCCACTTGCATTAGAGCAGCCAAAAATGACTTATTTAGGTGTCAGAAGGTCCAAATAAGGTCTCTCCACAAGGTTTTAGCATTTTTTCCAAACACCCTAGTTTTTGGACATCTCCCTTCTTTTTTAGCGCACAAATTGTCTGAAACATGTTAAATTATGAATTTCACTGGGTTTAAACAGTGTTCTGCTGTTTCTAATGACCGGGCTCATAGAATGTTCATTTGCAGCCTATTTGGCTTCCAATTTCTGCCTTTCTGAGGTTTGAGAAGTGAATTATAACCATTACATTGTTTGACAACCCACTTGCATTAGAGCAGCCAAAATGACTTATTTAGGTGTCAGAAGGACCAAATAAGGTCTCCCAACAAGGTTTTAGCTGTATTTCCAACACCCTAGTTTTTGGACAGCTCCCTTCTTTTTTAGCGCACAAAGTGTCTGAAACATGTTAAATTATGAATTTCACTGGGTTTAAACAGTGTTCTGCTGTTTCTAATGACCGGGCTCATAGAATGTTCATTTGCAGCCTATTTGGCTTCCAATTTCTGCCTTTCTGAGGTTTGAGAAGTGAATTATAACCATTACATTGTTTGATAACCCACTTGCATTAGAGCAGCCAAAATGACTTATTTAGGTGTCAGAAGGTCCAAATAAGGTCTCTCCACAAGGTTTTAGCATTTTTTCCAAACACCCTAGTTTTTGGACATCTCCCTTCTTTTTTAGCGCACAAATTGTCTGAAACATGTTAAATTATGAATTTCACTGGGTTTAAACAGTGTTCTGCTGTTTCTAATGACCGGGCTCATAGAATGTTCATTTGCAGCCTATTTGGCTTCCAATTTCTGCCTTTCTGAGGTTTGAGAAGTGAATTATAACCATTACATTGTTTGACAACCCACTTGCATTAGAGCAGCCAAAATGACTTATTTAGGTGTCAGAAGGACCAAATAAGGTCTCCCCACAAGGTTTTAGCATTTTTTCCAAACACCCTAGTTTTTGGACATCTCCCTTCTTTTTTAGCGCACAAATTGTCTGAAACATGTTAAATTATGAATTTCACTGGGTTTAAACAGTGTTCTGCTGTTTCTAATGACCGGGCTCATAGAATGTTCATTTGCAGCCTATTTGGCTTCCAATTTCTGCCTTTCTGAGGTTTGAGAAGTGAATTATAACCATTACATTGTTTGACAACCCACTTGCATTAGAGCAGCCAAAATGACTTATTTAGGTGTCAGAAGGACCAAATAAGGTCTCCCCACAAGGTTTTAGCTGTATTTCCAACACCCTAGTTTTTGGACAGCTCCCTTCTTTTTTAGCGCACAAAGTGTCTGAAACATGTTAAATTATGAAAATCACTGGGTTTAAACAGTGTTCTGCTGTTTCTAATGACCGGGCTCATAGAATGTTCATTTGCAGCCTATTTGGCTTCCAATTTCTGCCTTTCTGAGGTTTGAGAAGTGAATTATAACCATTACATTGTTTGACAACCCACTTGCATTAGAGCAGCCAAAATGACTTATTTAGGTGTCAGAAGGTCCAAATAAGGTCTCTCCACAAGGTTTTAGCATTTTTTCCAAACACCCTAGTTTTTGGACATCTCCCTTCTTTTTTAGCGCACAAATTGTCTGAAACATGTTAAATTATGAATTTCACTGGGTTTAAACAGTGTTCTTCTGTTTCTAATGACCGGGCTCATAGAATGTTCATTTGCAGCCTATTTGGCTTCCAATTTCTGCCTTTCTGAGGTTTGAGAAGTGAATTATAACCATTACATTGTTTGACAACCCACTTGCATTAGAGCAGCCAAAATGACTTATTTAGGTGTCAGAAGGACCAAATAAGGTCTCCCCACAAGGTTTTAGCTGTATTTCCAACACCCTAGTTTTTGGACAGCTCCCTTCTTTTTTAGCGCACAAAGTGTCTGAAACATGTTAAATTATGAAAATCACTGGGTTTAAACAGTGTTCTCCTGTTTCTAATGACCGGGCTCATAGAATGTTCATTTGCAGCCTATTTGGCTTCCAATTTCTGCCTTTCTGAGGTTTGAGAAGTGAATTATAACCATTACATTGTTTGACAACCCACTTGCATTAGAGCAGCCAAAATGACTTATTTAGGTGCCAGAAGGACCAAATAAGGTCTCCCCACAAGGTTTTAGCTGTATTTCCAACACCCTAGTTTTTGGACAGCTCCCTTCTTTTTTAGCGCACAAAGTGTCTGAAACATGTTAAATTATGAATTTCACTGTGTTGTGCTGTTTCTAATGACCGGGCTCATAGAATGTTCATTTGCAGCCTATTTGGCTTCCAATTTCTGCCTTTCTGAGGTTTGAGAAGTGAATTATAACCATTACATTGTTTGACAACCCACTTGCATTAGAGCAGCCAAAATGACTTATTTAGGTGTCAGAAGGACCAAATAAGGTCTCCCCACAAGGTTTTAGCTGTATTTCCAACACCCTAGTTTTTGGACAGCTCCCTTCTTTTTTAGCGCACAAAGTGTCTGAAACATGTTAAATTATGAAAATAACTGGGTTTAAACAGTGTTCTGCTGTTTCTAATGACCGGGCTCATAGAATGTTCATTTGCAGCCTATTTGGCTTCCAATTTCTGCCTTTCTGAGGTTTGAGAAGTGAATTATAACCATTACATTGTTTGACAACCCACTTGCATTAGAGCAGCCAAAATGACTTATTTAGGTGTCAGAAGGACCAAATAAGGTCTCTCCACAAGGTTTTAGCATTGTTTCCAAACACCCTAGTTTTTGGATATCTCCCTTCTGTTTTAGCGCACAAAGTGTCTGAAACATGTTAGATTATGAATTTCACTGGGTTTAAACAGTGTTCTGCTGTTTCTAATGACCGGGCTCATAGAATGTTCATTTGCAGCCTATTTGGCTTCCAATTTCTGCCTTTCTGAGGTTTGAGAAGTGAATTATAACCATTACATTGTTTGACAACCCACTTGCATTAGAGCAGCCAAAATGACTTATTTAGGTGTCAGAAGGACCAATTAAGGTCTCCCCACAAGGTTTTAGCTGTATTTCCAACACCCTAGTTTTTGGACAGCTCCCTTCTTTTTTAGCGCACAAAGTGTCTGAAACATGTTAAATTATGAATTTCACTGTGTTGTGCTGTTTCTAATGACCGGGCTCATAGAATGTTCATTTGCAGCCTATTTGGCTTCCAATTTCTGCCTTTCTGAGGTTTGAGAAGTGAATTATAACCATTACATTGTTTGACAACCCACTTGCATTAGAGCAGCCAAAATGACTTATTTAGGTGTCAGAAGGTCCAAATAAGGTCTCTCCACAAGGTTTTAGCATTTTTTCCAAACACCCTAGTTTTTGGACATCTCCCTTCTTTTTTAGCGCACAAATTGTCTGAAACATGTTAAATTATGAATTTCACTGGGTTTAAACATTGTTCTGCTGTTTCTAATGACCGGGCTCATAGAATGTTCATTTGCAGCCTATTTGGCTTCCAATTTCTGCCTTTCTGAGGTTTGAGAAGTGAATTATAACCATTACATTGTTTGACAACCCACTTGCATTAGAGCAGCCAAAATGACTTATTTAGGTGTCAGAAGGACCAAATAAGGTCTCCCAACAAGGTTTTAGCTGTATTTCCAACACCCTAGTTTTTGGACAGCTCCCTTCTTTTTTAGCGCACAAAGTGTCTGAAACATGTTAAATTATGAATTTCACTGGGTTTAAACAGTGTTCTGCTGTTTCTAATGACCGGGCTCATAGAATGTTCATTTACAGCCTATTTGGCTTCCAATTTCTGCCTTTCTGAGGTTTGAGAAGTGAATTATAACCATTACATTGTTTGACAACCCACTTGCATTAGAGCAGCCAAAATGACTTATTTAGGCGTCAGAAGGTCCAAATAAGGTCTCTCCACAAGGTTTTAGCAGTGTTTCCAAACACCCTAGTTTTTGGATATCTCCCTTCTGTTTTAGCGCACAAAGTGTCTGAAACATGTTAGATTTGAATTTCACTGGGTTTACACAGTGTCCTGCTGTTTCTAATGACCGGGCTCATAGAATGTTCATTTGCAGCCTATTTGGCTTCCAATTTCTGCCTTTCTGAGGTTTGAGAAGTGAATTATAACCATTACATTGTTTGACAACCCACTTGCATTAGAGCAGCCAAAATGACTTATTTAGGTGTCAGAAGGACCAAATAAGGTCTCCCCACAAGGTTTTAGCTGTATTTCCAACACCCTAGTTTTTGGACAGCTCCCTTCTTTTTTAGGGCACAAAGTGTCTGAAACATGTTAAATTATGAATTTCACTGTGTTGTGCTGTTTCTAATGACCGGGCTCATAGAATGTTCATTTGCAGCCTATTTGGCTTCCAATTTCTGCCTTTCTGAGGTTTGAGTAGTGAATTATAACCATTACATTGTTTGACAACCCACTTGCATTAGAGCAGCCAAAATGACTTATTTAGGTGTCAGAAGGTCCAAATAAGGTCTCTCCACAAGGTTTTAGCATTGTTTCCAAACACCCTAGTTTTTGGACATCTCCCTTCTTTTTTAGCGCACAAATTGTCTGAAACATGTTAAATTATGAATTTCACTGGGTTTAAACAGTGTTCTGCTGTTTCTAATGACCGGGCTCATAGAATGTTCATTTGCAGCCTATTTGGCTTCCAATTTCTGCCTTTCTGAGGTTTGAGAAGTGAATTATAACCATTACATTGTTTGACAACCCACTTGCATTAGAGCAGCCAAAATGACTTATTTAGGTGTCAGAAGGACCAAATAAGGTCTCCCCACAAGGTTTTAGCTGTATTTCCAACACCCTAGTTTTTGGACAGCTCCCTTCTTTTTAGCGCACAAAGTGTCTGAAACATGTTAAATTATGAAAATCACTGGGTTTAAACAGTGTTCTGCTGTTTCTAATGACCGGGCTCATAGAATGTTCATTTGCAGCCTATTTGGCTTCCAATTTCTGCCTTTCTGAGGTTTGAGAAGTGAATTATAACCATTACATTGTTTGACAACCCACTTGCATTAGAGCAGCCAAAATGACTTATTTAGGTGCCAGAAGGACCAAATAAGGTCTCCCCACAAGGTTTTAGCTGTATTTCCAACACCCTAGTTTTTGGACAGCTCCCTTCTTTTTTAGCGCACAAAGTGTCTGAAACATGTTAAATTATGAATTTCACTGTGTTGTGCTGTTTCTAATGACCGGGCTCATAGAATGTTCATTTGCAGCCTATTTGGCTTCCAATTTCTGCCTTTCTGAGGTTTGAGAAGTGAATTATAACCATTACATTGTTTGACAACCCACTTGCATTAGAGCAGCCAAAATGACTTATTTAGGTGTCAGAAGGACCAAATAAGGTCTCCCCACAAGGTTTTAGCTGTATTTCCAACACCCTAGTTTTTGGACAGCTCCCTTCTTTTTTAGCGCACAAAGTGTCTGAAACATGTTAAATTATGAAAATAACTGGGTTTAAACAGTGTTCTGCTGTTTCTAATGACCGGGCTCATAGAATGTTCATTTGCAGCCTATTTGGCTTCCAATTTCTGCCTTTCTGAGGTTTGAGAAGTGAATTATAACCATTACATTGTTTGACAACCCACTTGCATTAGAGCAGCCAAAATGACTTATTTAGGTGTCAGAAGGACCAAATAAGGTCTCTCCACAAGGTTTTAGCATTGTTTCCAAACACCCTAGTTTTTGGATATCTCCCTTCTGTTTTAGCGCACAAAGTGTCTGAAACATGTTAGATTATGAATTTCACTGGGTTTAAACAGTGTTCTGCTGTTTCTAATGACCGGGCTCATAGAATGTTCATTTGCAGCCTATTTGGCTTCCAATTTCTGCCTTTCTGAGGTTTGAGAAGTGAATTATAACCATTACATTGTTTGACAACCCACTTGCATTAGAGCAGCCAAAATGACTTATTTAGGTGTCAGAAGGACCAATTAAGGTCTCCCCACAAGGTTTTAGCTGTATTTCCAACACCCTAGTTTTTGGACAGCTCCCTTCTTTTTTAGCGCACAAAGTGTCTGAAACATGTTAAATTATGAATTTCACTGTGTTGTGCTGTTTCTAATGACCGGGCTCATAGAATGTTCATTTGCAGCCTATTTGGCTTCCAATTTCTGCCTTTCTGAGGTTTGAGAAGTGAATTATAACCATTACATTGTTTGACAACCCACTTGCATTAGAGCAGCCAAAATGACTTATTTAGGTGTCAGAAGGTCCAAATAAGGTCTCTCCACAAGGTTTTAGCATTTTTTCCAAACACCCTAGTTTTTGGACATCTCCCTTCTTTTTTAGCGCACAAATTGTCTGAAACATGTTAAATTATGAATTTCACTGGGTTTAAACAGTGTTCTGCTGTTTCTAATGACCGGGCTCATAGAATGTTCATTTGCAGCCTATTTGGCTTCCAATTTCTGCTTCTGAGGTTTGAGAAGTGAATTATAACCATTACATTGTTTGACAACCCACTTGCATTAGAGCAGCCAAAATGACTTATTTAGGTGTCAGAAGGACCAAATAAGGTCTCCCAACAAGGTTTTAGCTGTATTTCCAACACCCTAGTTTTTGGACAGCTCCCTTCTTTTTTAGCGCACAAAGTGTCTGAAACATGTTAAATTATGAATTTCACTGGGTTTAAACAGCGTTCTGCTGTTTCTAAAGACCGGGCTCATAAATAGTTCATTTGCAGCCTATTTGGCTTCCAATTTCTGCCTTTCTGAGGTTTGAGAAGTGAATTATAACCATTACATTGTTTGACAACCCACTTGCATTAGAGCAGCCAAAAATGACTTATTTAGGTGTCAGAAGGTCCAAATAAGGTCTCTCCACAAGGTTTTAGCATTTTTTCCAAACACCCTAGTTTTTGGACATCTCCCTTCTTTTTTAGCGCACAAATTGTCTGAAACATGTTAAATTATGAATTTCACTGGGTTTAAACAGTGTTCTGCTGTTTCTAATGACCGGGCTCATAGAATGTTCATTTGCAGCCTATTTGGCTTCCAATTTCTGCCTTTCTGAGGTTTGAGAAGTGAATTATAACCATTACATTGTTTGACAACCCACTTGCATTAGAGCAGCCAAAATGACTTATTTAGGTGTCAGAAGGACCAAATAAGGTCTCCCAACAAGGTTTTAGCTGTATTTCCAACACCCTAGTTTTTGGACAGCTCCCTTCTTTTTTAGCGCACAAAGTGTCTGAAACATGTTAAATTATGAATTTCACTGGGTTTAAACAGTGTTCTGCTGTTTCTAATGACCGGGCTCATAGAATGTTCATTTGCAGCCTATTTGGCTTCCAATTTCTGCCTTTCTGAGGTTTGAGAAGTGAATTATAACCATTACATTGTTTGATAACCCACTTGCATTAGAGCAGCCAAAATGACTTATTTAGGTGTCAGAAGGTCCAAATAAGGTCTCTCCACAAGGTTTTAGCATTTTTTCCAAAACACCCTAGTTTTTGGACATCTCCCTTCTTTTTTAGCGCACAAATTGTCTGAAACATGTTAAATTATGAATTTCACTGGGTTTAAACAGTGTTCTGCTGTTTTCTAATGACCGGGCTCATAGAATGTTCATTTGCAGCCTATTTGGCTTCCAATTTCTGCCTTTCTGAGGTTTGAGAAGTGAATTATAACCATTACATTGTTTGACAACCCACTTGCATTAGAGCAGCCAAAATGACTTATTTAGGTGTCAGAAGGACCAAATAAGGTCTCCCAACAAGGTTTTAGCTGTATTTCCAACACCCTAGTTTTTGGACAGCTCCCTTCTTTTTTAGCGCACAAAGTGTCTGAAACATGTTAAATTATGAATTTCACTGGGTTTAAACAGTGTTCTGCTGTTTCTAATGACTGGGCTCATAGAATGTTCATTTGCAGCCTATTTGGCTTCCAATTTCTGCCTTTCTGAGGTTTGAGAAGTGAATTATAACCATTACATTGTTTGATAACCCACTTGCATTAGAGCAGCCAAAATGACTTATTTAGGTGTCAGAAGGTCCAAATAAGGTCTCTCCACAAGGTTTTAGCATTTTTTCCAAACACCCTAGTTTTGGACATCTCCCTTCTTTTTTTAGCGCACAAATTGTCTGAAACATGTTAAATTATGAATTTCACTGGGTTTAAACAGTGTTCTGCTGTTTCTAATGACCGGGGCTCATAGAATGTTCATTTGCAGCCTATTTGGCTTCCAATTTCTGCCTTTCTGAGGTTTGAGAAGTGAATTATAACCATTACATTGTTTTGACAACCCACTTGCATTAGAGCAGCCAAAATGACTTATTTAGGTGTCAGAAGGACCAAATAAGGTCTCCCCACAAGGTGTTAGCTGTATTTCCAACACCCTAGTTTTTGGACATCTCCCTTCTTTTTTAGCGCACAAATTGTCTGAAACATGTTAAATTATGAATTTCACTGAGTTTAAACAGTGTTCTGCTGTTTCTAATGACCGGGCTCATAAATAGTTCATTTGCAGCCTATTTGGCTTCAATTTCTGCCTTTCTGAGGTTTGAGAAGTGAATTATAACCATTACATTGTTTGACAACCCACTTGCATTAGAGCAGCCAAAATGACTTATTTAGGTGTCAGAAGGACCAAATAAGGTCTCTCCACAAGGTGTTAGCATTTTTCCAACACCCTAGTTTTTGGATATCTCCCTTCTTTTTAGCGCACAAAGTGTCTGAAACATGTTAAATTATGAATTTCACTGGGTTTAAACAGTGTTCTGCTGTTTCTAATGACCGGGCTCATAGAATGTTCATTTGCAGCCTATTTGGCTTCCATTTCTGCCTTTCTGGGGTTTGAGAAGTGAATTATAACCATTACATTGTTTGACAACCCACTTGCATTAGAGCAGCCAAAATGACTTATTTAGGTGTCAGAAGGACCAAATAAGGTCTCCCCACAAGGTTTTAGCTGTATTTCCAACACCCTAGTTTTTGGACTGCTCCCTTCTTTTTTAGCGCACAAAGTGTCTGAAACATGTTAAATTATGAATTTCACTTGGTTTACACAGTGTTCTGCTGTTTCTAATGACCGGGCTCATAGAATGTTCATTTGCAGCCTATTTGGCTTCCAATTTCTGCCTTTCTGAGGTTTGAGAAGTGAATTATAACCATTACATTGTTTGACAACCCACTTGCATTAGAGCAGCCAAAATGACTTATTTAGGTGTCAGAAGGACCAAATAAGGTCTCCCCACAAGGTTTTAGCTGTATTTCCAACACCCTAGTTTTGGACAGCTCCCTTCTTTTTTAGCGCACAAAGTGTCTGAAAACATGTTAAATTATGAAAATAACTGGGTTTAAACAGTGTTCTGCTGTTTCTAATGACCGGGCTCATAGAATGTTCATTTGCAGCCTATTTGGCTTCCAATTTCTGCCTTTCTGAGGTTTGAGAAGTGAATTATAACCATTACATTGTTTGACAACCCACTTGCATTAGAGCAGCCAAAATGACTTATTTAGGTGTCAGAAGGACCAAATAAGGTCTCCCCACAAGGTTTTAGCTGTATTTCCAACACCCTAGTTTTTGGACAGCTCCCTTCTTTTTTAGGGCACAAAGTGTCTGAAACATGTTAAATTATGAATTTCACTGTGTTGTGCTGTTTCTAATGACCGGGCTCATAGAATGTTCATTTGCATCCTATTTGGCTTCCAATTTCTGCCTTTCTGAGGTTTTGAGTAGTGAATTATAACCATTACATTGTTTGACAACCCACTTGCATTAGAGCAGCCAAATGACTTATTTAGGTGTCAGAAGGTCCAAATAAGGTCTCTCCACAAGGTTTTAGCATTGTTTCCAAACACCCTAGTTTTTGGACATCTCCCTTCTTTTTTAGCGCACAAATTGTCTGAAACATGTTAAATTATGAATTTCACTGGGTTTAAACAGTGTTCTGCTGTTTCTAATGACCGGGCTCATAGAATGTTCATTTGCAGCCTATTTGGCTTCCAATTTCTGCCTTTCTGAGGTTTGAGAAGTGAATTATAACCATTACATTGTTGACAACCCACTTGCATTAGAGCAGCCAAAATGACTTATTTAGGTGCCAGAAGGACCAAATAAGGTCTCCCCACAAGGTTTTAGCTGTATTTCCAACACCCTAGTTTTTGGACAGCTCCCTTCTTTTTTAGCGCACAAAGTGTCTGAAACATGTTAATTATGAATTTCACTGTGTTGTGCTGTTTCTAATGACCGGGCTCATAGAATGTTCATTTGCAGCCTATTTGGCTTCCAATTTCTGCCTTCTGAGGTTTGAGAAGTGAATTATAACCATTACATTGTTTGACAACCCACTTGCATTAGAGCAGCCAAAATGACTTATTTAGGTGTCAGAAGGACCAAATAAGGTCTCCCCACAAGGTTTTAGCTGTATTTCCAACACCCTAGTTTTGGACAGCTCCCTTCTTTTTTAGCGCACAAAGTGTCTGAAACATGTTAAATTATGAAAATAACTGGGTTTAAACAGTGTTCTGCTGTTTCTAATGACCGGGCTCATAGAATGTTCATTTGCAGCCTATTGGCTTCCAATTTCTGCCTTTCTGAGGTTTGAGAAGTGAATTATAACCATTACATTGTTTGACAACCCACTTGCATTAGAGCAGCCAAAATGACTTATTTAGGTGTCAGAAGGACCAAATAAGGTCTCTCCACAAGGTTTTAGCATTGTTTCCAAACACCCTAGTTTTTGGATATCTCCCTTCTGTTTTAGCGCACAAAGTGTCTGAAACATGTTAGATTATGAATTTCACTGGGTTTAAACAGTGTTCTGCTGTTTCTAATGACCGGGCTCATAGAATGTTCATTTGCAGCCTATTTGGCTTCCAATTTCTGCCTTTCTGAGGTTTTGAGAAGTGAATTATAACCATTACATTGTTTGACAACCCACTTGCATTAGAGCAGCCAAAATGACTTATTTAGGTGTCAGAAGGACCAATTAGGTCTCCCCACAAGGTTTTAGCTGTATTTCCAACACCCTAGTTTTTGGACAGCTCCCTTCTTTTTTAGCGCACAAAGTGTCTGAAACATGTTAAATTATGAATTTCACTGTGTTGTGCTGTTTCTAATGACCGGGCTCATAGAATGTTCATTTGCAGCCTATTTGGCTTCCAATTTCTGCCTTTCTGAGGTTTGAGAAGTGAATTATAACCATTACATTGTTTGACAACCCACTTGCATTAGAGCAGCCAAAATGACTTATTTAGGTGTCAGAAGGGACCAAATAAGGTCTCCCAACAAGGTTTTAGCTGTATTTCCAACACCCTAGTTTTTGGACAGCTCCCTTCTTTTTTAGCGCACAAAGTGTCTGAAACATGTTAAATTATGAATTTCACTGGGTTTAAACAGTGTTCTGCTGTTTCTATGACCGGGCTTCATAGAATGTTCATTTACAGCCTATTTGGCTTCCAATTTCTGCCTTTCTGAGGTTTGAGAAGTGAATTATAACCATTACATTGTTTGACAACCCACTTGCATTAGAGCAGCCAAAATGACTTATTTAGGCGTCAGAAGGTCCAAATAAGGTCTCTCCACAAGGTTTTAGCAGTGTTTCCAAACACCCTAGTTTTTGGATATCTCCCTTCTGTTTTAGCGCACAAAGTGTCTGAAACATGTTAGATTTGAATTTCACTGGGTTTACACAGTGTCCTGCTGTTTCTAATGACCGGGGCTCATAGAATGTTCATTTGCAGCCTATTTTGGCTTCCAATTTCTGCCTTTCTGAGGTTGAGAAGTGAATTATAACCATTACATTGTTTGACAACCCACTTGCATTAGAGCAGCCAAATGACTTATTTAGGTGTCAGAAGGACCAAATAAGGTCTCCCCACAAGGTTTTAGCTGTATTTCCAACACCCTAGTTTTTGGACAGCTCCCTTCTTTTTTAGGGCACAAAGTGTCTGAAACATGTTAAATATGAATTTCACTGTGTTGTGCTGTTTCTAATGACCGGGCTCATAGAATGTTCATTTGCAGCCTATTTGGCTTCCAATTTCTGCCTTTCTGAGGTTTGAGTAGTGAATTATAACCATTACATTGTTTGACAACCCACTTGCATTAGAGCAGCCAAAATGACTTATTTAGGTGTCAGAAGGTCCAAATAAGGTCTCTCCACAAGGTTTTAGCATTGTTTCCAACACCCTAGTTTTGGACATCTCCCTTCTTTTTTAGCGCACAAATTGTCTGAAACATGTTAAATTATGAATTTCACTGGGTTTAAACAGTGTTCTGCGTTTCTAATGACCGGGCTCATAGAATGTTCATTTGCAGCCTATTTGGCTTCCAATTTCTGCCTTTCTGAGGTTTGAGAAGTGAATTATAACCATTACATTGTTTGACAACCCACTTGCATTAGAGCAGCCAAAATGACTTATTTAGGTGTCAGAAGGACCAAATAAGGTCTCCCCACAAGGTTTTTAGCTTGTATTTCCAACACCCTAGTTTTTGGACAGCTCCCTTCTTTTTTAGCGCACAAAGTGTCTGAAACATGTTAAATTATGAAAATCACTGGTTTAAACAGTGTTCTGCTGTTTCTAATGACCGGGCTCATAGAATGTTCATTTGCAGCCTATTTGGCTTCCAATTTCTGCCTTCTGAGGTTTGAGAAGTGAATTATAACCATTACATTGTTTGACAACCACTTGCATTAGAGCAGCCAAAATGACTTATTTAGGTGCCAGAAGGACCAAATAAGGTCTCCCCACAAGGTTTTAGCTGTATTTCCAACACCCTAGTTTTTGGACAGCTCCCTTCTTTTTTAGCGCACAAAGTGTCTGAAACATGTTAAATTATGAATTTCACTGTGTTGTGCTGTTTCTAATGACCGGGCTCATAGAATGTTCATTTGCAGCCTATTTGGCTTCCAATTTCTGCCTTTCTGAGGTTTGAGAAGTGAATTATAACCATTACATTGTTTGACAACCCACTTGCATTAGAGCAGCCAAATGACTTATTTAGGTGTCAGAAGGACCAAATAAGGTCTCCCCACAAGGTTTTAGCTGTATTTCCAACACCCTAGTTTTTTGGACAGCTCCCTTCTTTTTTAGCGCACAAAGTGTCTGAAACATGTTAATTATGAAAATAACTGGGTTTAAACAGTGTTCTGCTGTTTCTAATGACCGGGCTCATAGAATGTTCATTTGCAGCCTATTTGGCTTCCAATTTCTGCCTTTCTGAGGTTTGAGAAGTGAATTATAACCATTACATTGTTTGACAACCCACTTGCATTAGAGCAGCCAAAATGACTTATTTAGGTGTCAGAAGGACCAAATAAGGTCTCTCCACAAGGTTTTAGCATTGTTTCCAAACACCCTAGTTTTTGGATATCTCCCTTCTGTTTTAGCGCACAAAGTGTCTGAAACATGTTAGATTATGAATTTCACTGGGTTTAAACAGTGTTCTGCTGTTTCTAATGACCGGGCTCATAGAATGTTCATTTGCAGCCTATTTGGCTTCCAATTTCCTGCCTTTCTGAGGTTTGAGAAGTGAATTATAACCATTACATTGTTTGACAACCCACTTGCATTAGAGCAGCCAAAATGACTTATTTAGGTGTCAGAAGGACCAATTAAGGTCTCCCCACAAGTTTTAGCTGTATTTCCAACACCCTAGTTTTTGGACAGCTCCCTTCTTTTTTAGCGCACAAAGTGTCTGAAACATGTTAAATTATGAATTTCACTGTGTTGTGCTGTTTCTAATGACCGGCTCATAGAATGTTCATTTGCAGCCTATTTGGCTTCCAATTTCTGCCTTTCTGAGGTTTGAGAAGTGAATTATAACCATTACATTGTTTGACAACCCACTTGCATTAGAGCAGCCAAAATGACTTATTTAGGTGTCAGAAGGTCCAAATAAGGTCTCTCCACAAGGTTTTAGCATTTTTTCCAACACCCTAGTTTTTGGACATCTCCCTTCTTTTTTAGCGCACAAATTGTCTGAAACATGTTAAATTATGAATTTCACTGGGTTTAAACAGTGTTCTGCTGTTTCTAAAGACCGGGCTCATAGAATGTTCATTTGCAGCCTATTTGGCTTCCAATTTCTGCCTTTCTGAGGTTTGAGAAGTGAATTATAACCATTACATTGTTTGACAACCCACTTGCATTAGAGCAGCCAAAATGACTTATTAGGTGTCAGAAGGACCAAATAAGGTCTCCCACAAGGTTTTAGCTGTATTTCCAACACCCTAGTTTTTGGACAGCTCCCTTCTTTTTTAGCGCACAAAGTGTCTGAAACATGTTAAATTATGAATTTCACTGGGTTTAAACAGTGTTCTGCTGTTTCTAAAGACCGGGCTCATAAATAGTTCATTTGCAGCCTATTTGGCTTCCAATTTCTGCCTTTCTGAGGTTTGAGAAGTGAATTATAACCATTACATTGTTTGACAACCCACTTGCATTAGAGCAGCCAAAAATGACTTATTTAGGTGTCAGAAGGTCCAAATAAGGTCTCTCCACAAGGTTTTAGCATTTTTTCCAAACACCCTAGTTTTTGGACATCTCCCTTCTTTTTTAGCGCACAAATTGTCTGAAACATGTTAAATTATGAATTTCACTGGGTTTAAACAGTTGTTCTGCTGTTTCTAATGACCGGCTCATAGAATGTTCATTTGCAGCCTATTTGGCTTCCAATTTCTGCCTTTCTGAGGTTTGAGAAGTGAATTATAACCATTACATTGTTTGACAACCCACTTGCATTAGAGCAGCCAAAATGACTTATTTAGGTGTCAGAAGGACCAAATAAGGTCTCCAACAAGGTTTTAGCTGTATTTCCAACACCCTAGTTTTTGGACAGCTCCCTTCTTTTTTAGCGCACAAAGTGTCTGAAACATGTTAAATTATGAATTTCACTGGGTTTAAACAGTGTTCTGCTGTTTCTAATGACCGGGCTCATAGAATGTTCATTTGCAGCCTATTTGGCTTCCAATTTCTGCCTTTCTGAGGTTTGAGAAGTGAATTATAACCATTACATTGTTTGATAACCCACTTGCATTAGAGCAGCCAAAATGACTTATTTAGGTGTCAGAAGGTCCAAATAAGGTCTCTCCACAAGGTTTTAGCATTTTTTCCAACACCCTAGTTTTTGGACATCTCCCTTCTTTTTTAGCGCACAAATTGTCTGAAACATGTTAAATTATGAATTTCACTGGGTTTAAACAGTGTTTCTGCTGTTTCTAATGACCGGGCTCATAGAATGTTCATTTGCAGCCTATTTGGCTTCCAATTTCTGCCTTTCTGAGGTTTGAGAAGTGAATTATAACCATTACATTGTTTGACAACCCACTTGCATTAGAGCAGCCAAAATGACTTATTTAGGTGTCAGAAGGACCAAATAAGGTCTCCCAACAAGGTTTTAGCTGTATTTCCAACACCCTAGTTTTTGGACAGCTCCCTTCTTTTTTAGCGCACAAAGTGTCTGAAACATGTTAAATTATGAATTTCACTGGGTTTTAAACAGTGTTCTGCTGTTTCTAATGACCGGGCTCATAGAATGTTCATTTGCAGCCTATTTGGCTTCCAATTTCTGCCTTTCTGAGGTTTGAGAAGTGAATTATAACCATTACATTGTTTGATAACCCACTTGCATTAGAGCAGCCAAAATGACTTATTTAGGTGTCAGAAGGTCCAAATAAGGTCTCTCCACAAGGTTTTAGCATTTTTTCCAACACCCTAGTTTTTGGACATCTCCCTTCTTTTTTAGCGCACAAATTGTCTGAAACATGTTAAATAATGAATTTCACTGAGTTTAAACAGTGTTCTGCTGTTTCTAATGACCGGGCTCATAAATAGTTCATTTGCAGCCTATTTGGCTTCCAATTTCTGCCTTTCTGAGGTTTGAGAAGTGAATTATAACCATTACATTGTTTGACAACCCACTTGCATTAGAGCAGCCAAAATGACTTATTTAGGTGTCAGAAGGACCAAATAAGGTCTCTCCACAAGGTGTTAGCATTTTTTCCAAACACCCTAGTTTTTGGATATCTCCCTTCTTTTTTAGCGCACAAAGTGGTCTGAAACATGTTAAATTATGAATTTCACTGGGTTTAAACAGTGTTCTGCTGTTTCTAATGACCGGGCTCATAGAATGTTCATTTGCAGCCTATTTGGCTTCCAATTTCTGCCTTTCTGGGGTTTGAGAAGTGAATTATAACCATTACATTGTTTGACAACCCACTTGCATTAGAGCAGCCAAAATGACTTATTTAGGTGTCAGAAGGACCAAATAAGGTCTCCCCACAAGGTTTTAGCTGTATTTCCAACACCCTAGTTTTTGGACTGCTCCCTTCTTTTTTAGCGCACAAAGTGTCTGAAACATGTTAAATTATGAATTTCACTTGGTTTACACAGTGTTCTGCTGTTTCTAATGACCGGGCTCATAGAATGTTCATTTGCAGCCTATTTGGCTTCCAATTTCTGCCTTTCTGAGGTTTGAGAAGTGAATTATAACCATTACATTGTTTGACAACCCACTTGCATTAGAGCAGCCAAAATGACTTATTTAGGTGTCAGAAGGACCAAATAAGGTCTCCCCACAAGGTTTTAGCTGTATTTCCAACACCCTAGTTTTTTGGACAGCTCCCTTCTTTTTTAGCGCACAAAGTGTCTGAAACATGTTAAATTATGAAAATAACTGGGTTTAAACAGTGTTCTGCTGTTTCTAATGACCGGGCTCATAGAATGTTCATTTGCAGCCTATTTGGCTTCCAATTTCTGCCTTTCTGAGGTTTGAGAAGTGAATTATAACCATTACACTCGTTTGACAACCCACTTGCATTAGAGCAGCCAAAATGACTTATTTAGGTGTCAGAAGGACCAAATAAGGTCTCCCCACAAGGTTTTAGCTGTATTTCCAACACCCTAGTTTTTGGACAGCTCCCTTCTTTTTTAGGGCACAAAGTGTCTGAAACATGTAAATTATGAATTTCACTGTGTTGTGCTGTTTCTAATGACCGGGCTCATAGAATGTTCATTTGCAGCCTATTTGGCTTCCAATTTCTGCCTTTCTCCCCCCCTCGAGGTTTGAGTAGTGAATTATAACCATTACATTGTTTGACAACCCACTTGCATTAGAGCAGCCAAAATGACTTATTTAGGTGTCAGAAGGTCCAAATAAGGTCTCTCCACAAGGTTTTTAGCATTGTTTCCAAACACCCTAGTTTTTGGACATCTCCCTTCTTTTTTAGCGCACAAATTGTCTGAAACATGTTAAATTATGAATTTCACTGGGTTTAAACAGTGTTCTGCTGTTTCTAATGACCGGGCTCATAGAATGTTCATTTGCAGCCTATTTGGCTTCCAATTTCTGCCTTTCTGAGGTTGAGAAGTGAATTATAACCATTACATTGTTTGACAACCCACTTGCATTAGAGCAGCCAAAATGACTTATTTAGGTGTCAGAAGGACCAAATAAGGTCTCCCCACAAGGTTTTAGCTGTATTTCCAACACCCTAGTTGTTGGACAGCTCCCTTCTTTTTTAGCGCACAAAGTGTCTGAAACATGTTAAATTATGAATTTCACTGTGTTGCTGCTGTTTCTAATGACCGGGCTCATAGAATGTTCATTTGCAGCCTATTTGGCTTTCCAATTTCTGCCTTTCTGAGGTTTGAGAAGTGAATTATAACCATTACATTGTTTGACAACCCACTTGCATTAGAGCAGCCAAAATGACTTATTTAGGTGTCAGAAGGACCAAATAAGGTCTCCCCACAAGGTTTTAGCTGTATTCCAACACCCTAGTTTTTGGACAGCTCCCTTCTTTTTTAGCGCACAAAGTGTCTGAAACATGTTAAATTATGAATTTCACTGTGTTGTGCTGTTTCTAATGACCGGGCTCATAGAATGTTCATTTGCAGCCCATTTGGCTTCCAATTTA
>JAZIBN010000302.1:7500-12500 GCA_037039145.1 Fundulus diaphanus
ACCCACCTCACGCCCAGCACAGAGCTCTCATCCTGGGCCTGCTCTCCACATCATCCTGCCCTGGTTCTCCAGGGGCATCAACTGACCCACCTCACGCCCAGCACAGAGCTCTCATCCTGGGCCTGCTCTCCACATCATCCTGTCCTGGTTCTCCAGGGGCATCAACTGACCCACCTCACGCCCAGCACAGAGCTCTCATCCTGGGCCTGCTCTCCACATCATCCTGCCCTGGTTCTCCAGGGGCATCAACTGACCCACCTCACGCCCAGCACAGAGCTCTCATCCTGGGCCTGCTCTTCACATCACCCTGCCCTGGTTCTCCAGGGGCATCAACTGACCCACCTCACGCCCAGCACAGAGCTCTCATCCTGGGCCTGCTCTCCACATCACAGCCCCCTCCTAGGCTGGAGGTTTTTTTTTCTTTCTTTCTTTCTTTCTTCCTTTCTTTCTTTCTTTCTCTCTTTCTTTCTTTCTTTCTTCCTTTCTTTCTTTCTCTCTTTCTTTCTTTCTTTCTTAATTAATTAATTCTTTATTTAATTTAACCAGGGACCAGCCATGGAGCCATTTTACCCAGAAAAGGAGCACTCTTGCTGGGCATCAACATCCATGTCTGGGCCTCCAGAGATCCAGGGGAGACATGCAGCTTCTCCCACCCCTTAGCAGAGCTCTCATCCTGGGCCTGCTCTCCACATCACCCTGCCCTGGTTCTCCAGGGGCATCAACTGACCCACCTCACGCCCAGCACAGAGCTCTCATCCTGGGCCTGCTCTCCACATCATCCTGCCCTGGTTCTCCAGGGGCATCAACTGACCCACCTCACGCCCAGCACAGAGCTCTCATCCTGGGCCTTTTCTCCACATCACCCTGCCCTGGTTCTCCAGGGGCATCAACTGACCCACCTCACGCCCAGCACAGAGCTCTCATCCTGGGCCTGCTCTCCACATCACAGCCCCCTCCTAGGCTGGAGGTTTTTTTTTCTTTCTTTCTTTCTTTCTTCCTTTCTTTCTCTCTTTCTTTCTTTCTTCCTTTCTTTCTTTCTCTCTTTCTTTCTTTCTTTCTTTCTTAATTAATTAATTCTTTATTTAATTTAACCAGGGACCAGCCATGGAGCCATTTTACCCAGAAAAGGAGCACTCTTGCTGGGCATCAACATCCATGTCTGGGCCTCCAGAGATCCAGGGGAGACATGCAGCTTCTCCCACCCCTTAGCAGAGCTCTCATCCTGGGCCTGCTCTCCACATCACCCTGCCCTGGTTCTCCAGGGGCATCAACTGACCCACCTCACGCCCAGCACAGAGCTCTCATCCTGGGCCTGCTCTCCACATCATCCTGCCCTGGTTCTCCAGGGGCATCAACTGACCCACCTCACGCCCAGCACAGAGCTCTCATCCTGGGCCTTTTCTCCACATCACCCTGCCCTGGTTCTCCAGGGGCATCAACTGACCCACCTCACGCCCAGCACAGAGCTCTCATCCTGGGCCTGCTCTCCACATCACAGCCCCCTCCTAGGCTGGAGGTTTTTTTTTTTTTTTTTCTTTCTTTCTTTCTTTCTTTCTTTCTTTCTTTCTTTCTTTCTTTCTTTCTTTCTTTCTTTCTTTCTTTCTTTCTTCCTTCCTTTCTTTCTTTCTCTCTTTCTTTCTTTCTTTCTTTCTTAATTAATTAATTCTTTATTTAATTTAACCAGGGACCAGCCATGGAGCCATTTTACCCAGAAAAGGAGCACTCTTGCTGGGCATCAACATCCATGTCTGGGCCTCCAGAGATCCAGGGGAGACATGCAGCTTCTCCCACCCCGCAGCAGAGCTCTCATCGTGGGCCTGCTCTCCACATCACAGCCCCCTCCTAGGCTGGAGGTTTTTTTTTCTTTCTTTCTTTCTTTCTTTCTTTCTTTCTTTCTTTCTTTCTTTCTTTCTTTCTTTCTTTCTTTCTTTCTTTCTTCCTTTCTTTCTTTCTCTCTTTCTTTCTTTCTTTCTTAATTAATTAATTCTTTATTTAATTTAACCAGGGACCAGCCATGGAGCCATTTTACCCAGAAAAGGAGCACTCTTGCTGGGCATCAACATCCATGTCTGGGCCTCCAGAGATCCAGGGGAGACATGCAGCTTCTCCCACCCCTTAGCAGAGCTCTCATCCTGGGCCTGCTCTCCACATCACCCTGCCCTGGTTCTCCAGGGGCATCAACTGACCCACCTCACGCCCAGCACAGAGCTCTCATCCTGGGCCTGCTCTCCACATCATCCTGCCCTGGTTCTCCAGGGGCATCAACTGACCCACCTCACGCCCAGCACAGAGCTCTCATCCTGGGCCTGCTCTCCACATCATCCTGTCCTGGTTCTCCAGGGGCATCAACTGACCCACCTCACGCCCAGCACAGAGCTCTCATCCTGGGCCTGCTCTCCACATCATCCTGCCCTGGTTCTCCAGGGGCATCAACTGACCCACCTCACGCCCAGCACAGAGCTCTCATCCTGGGCCTGCTCTTCACATCACCCTGCCCTGGTTCTCCAGGGGCATCAACTGACCCACCTCACGCCCAGCACAGAGCTCTCATCCTGGGCCTGCTCTCCACATCACAGCCCCCTCCTAGGCTGGAGGTTTTTTTTTCTTTCTTTCTTTCTTTCTTCCTTTCTTTCTTTCTTTCTCTCTTTCTTTCTTTCTTTCTTCCTTTCTTTCTTTCTCTCTTTCTTTCTTTCTTTCTTAATTAATTAATTCTTTATTTAATTTAACCAGGGACCAGCCATGGAGCCATTTTACCCAGAAAAGGAGCACTCTTGCTGGGCATCAACATCCATGTCTGGGCCTCCAGAGATCCAGGGGAGACATGCAGCTTCTCCCACCCCTTAGCAGAGCTCTCATCCTGGGCCTGCTCTCCACATCACCCTGCCCTGGTTCTCCAGGGGCATCAACTGACCCACCTCACGCCCAGCACAGAGCTCTCATCCTGGGCCTGCTCTCCACATCATCCTGCCCTGGTTCTCCAGGGGCATCAACTGACCCACCTCACGCCCAGCACAGAGCTCTCATCCTGGGCCTTTTCTCCACATCACCCTGCCCTGGTTCTCCAGGGGCATCAACTGACCCACCTCACGCCCAGCACAGAGCTCTCATCCTGGGCCTGCTCTCCACATCACAGCCCCCTCCTAGGCTGGAGGTTTTTTTTTCTTTCTTTCTTTCTTTCTTCCTTTCTTTCTCTCTTTCTTTCTTTCTTCCTTTCTTTCTTTCTCTCTTTCTTTCTTTCTTTCTTTCTTAATTAATTAATTCTTTATTTAATTTAACCAGGGACCAGCCATGGAGCCATTTTACCCAGAAAAGGAGCACTCTTGCTGGGCATCAACATCCATGTCTGGGCCTCCAGAGATCCAGGGGAGACATGCAGCTTCTCCCACCCCTTAGCAGAGCTCTCATCCTGGGCCTGCTCTCCACATCACCCTGCCCTGGTTCTCCAGGGGCATCAACTGACCCACCTCACGCCCAGCACAGAGCTCTCATCCTGGGCCTGCTCTCCACATCATCCTGCCCTGGTTCTCCAGGGGCATCAACTGACCCACCTCACGCCCAGCACAGAGCTCTCATCCTGGGCCTTTTCTCCACATCACCCTGCCCTGGTTCTCCAGGGGCATCAACTGACCCACCTCACGCCCAGCACAGAGCTCTCATCCTGGGCCTGCTCTCCACATCACAGCCCCCTCCTAGGCTGGAGGTTTTTTTTTTTTTTTTTCTTTCTTTCTTTCTTTCTTTCTTTCTTTCTTTCTTTCTTTCTTTCTTTCTTTCTTTCTTTCTTTCTTTCTTTCTTCCTTCCTTTCTTTCTTTCTCTCTTTCTTTCTTTCTTTCTTTCTTAATTAATTAATTCTTTATTTAATTTAACCAGGGACCAGCCATGGAGCCATTTTACCCAGAAAAGGAGCACTCTTGCTGGGCATCAACATCCATGTCTGGGCCTCCAGAGATCCAGGGGAGACATGCAGCTTCTCCCACCCCTTAGCAGAGCTCTCATCCTGGGCCTGCTCTCCACATCACCCTGCCCTGGTTCTCCAGGGGCATCAACTGACCCACCTCACGCCCAGCACAGAGCTCTCATCCTGGGCCTGCTCTCCACATCACCCTGCCCTGGTTCTCCAGGGGCATCCACTGACCCACCTCACGCCCAGCACAGAGCACTCATCCTGGGCCTGCTCTCCACATCATCCTGCCCTGGTTCTCCAGGGGCATCAACTGACCCACCTCACGCCCAGCACAGAGCTCTCATCCTGGGCCTGCTCTCCACATCACCCTGCCCTGGTTCTCCAGGGGCATCAACTGACCCACCTCACGCCCAGCACAGAGCTCTCATCCTGGGCCTGCTCTCCACATCATCCTGCCCTGGTTCTCCAGGGGCATCAACTGACCCACCTCACGCCCAGCACAGAGCTCTCATCTTGGGCCTGCTCTCCACATCATCCTGCCCTGGTTCTCCAGGGGCATCAACTGACCCACCTCACGCCCAGCACAGAGCTCTCATCCTGGGCCTGCTCTCCACATCATCCTGCCCTGGTTCTCCAGGGGCATCAACTGACCCACCTCACGCCCAGCACAGAGCTCTCATCCTGGGCCTGCTCTCCACATCATCCTGCCCTGGTTCTCCAGGGGCATCAACTGACCCACCTCACGCCCAGCACAGAGCTCTCATCCTGGGCCTGCTCTCCACATCATCCTGCCCTGGTTCTCCAGGGGCATCAACTGACCCACCTCACGCCCAGCACAGAGCTCTCATCTTGGGCCTGCTCTCCACATCATCCTGCCCTGGTTCTCCAGGGGCATCAACTGACCCACCTCACGCCCAGCACAGAGCTCTCATCCTGGGCCTGCTCTCCACATCATCCTGCCCTGGTTCTCCAGGGGCATCAACTGACCCACCTCACGCCCAGCACAGAGCTCTCATCCTGGGCCTGCTCTCCACATCATCCTGCCCTGGTTCTCCAGGGGCATCAACTGACCCACCTCACGCCCAGCACAGAGCTCTC
>JAZIBN010000302.1:25000-29520 GCA_037039145.1 Fundulus diaphanus
CGCCCAGCACAGAGCTCTCATCCTGGGCCTGCTCTTCACATCACCCTGCCCTGGTTCTCAGGGGCATCAACTGACCCACCTCACGCCCAGCACAGAGCTCTCATCCTGGGCCTGCTCTCCACATCACAGCCCCCTCCTAGGCTGGAGGTTTTTTTTTCTTTCTTTCTTTCTTTCTTCCTTTCTTTCTTTCTTTCTCTCTTTCTTTCTTTCTTTCTTCCTTTCTTTCTTTCTCTCTTTCTTTCTTTCTTTCTTAATTAATTAATTCTTTATTTAATTTAACCAGGGACCAGCCATGGAGCCATTTTACCCAGAAAAGGAGCACTCTTGCTGGGCATCAACATCCATGTCTGGGCCTCCAGAGATCCAGGGGAGACATGCAGCTTCTCCCACCCCTTAGCAGAGCTCTCATCCTGGGCCTGCTCTCCACATCACCCTGCCCTGGTTCTCCAGGGGCATCAACTGACCCACCTCACGCCCAGCACAGAGCTCTCATCCTGGGCCTGCTCTCCACATCATCCTGCCTGGTTCTCCAGGGGCATCAACTGACCCACCTCACGCCCAGCACAGAGCTCTCATCCTGGGCCTTTTCTCCACATCACCCTGCCCTGGTTCTCCAGGGGCATCAACTGACCCACCTCACGCCCAGCACAGAGCTCTCATCCTGGGCCTGCTCTCCACATCACAGCCCCTCCTAGGCTGGAGGTTTTTTTTTTCTTTCTTTCTTTCTTTCTTCCTTTCTTCTCTCTTTCTTTCTTTCTTCCTTTCTTTCTTTCTCTCTTTCTTTCTTTCTTTCTTTCTTAATTAATTAATTCTTTATTTAATTTAACCAGGGACCAGCCATGGAGCCATTTTACCCAGAAAAGGAGCACTCTTGCTGGGCATCACATCCATGTCTGGGCCTCCAGAGATCCAGGGGAGACATGCAGCTTCTCCCACCCCTTAGCAGAGCTCTCATCCTGGGCCTGCTCTCCACATCACCCTGCCCTGGTTCTCCAGGGGCATCAACTGACCCACCTCACGCCCAGCACAGAGCTCTCATCCTGGGCCTGCTCTCCACATCATCCTGCCCTGGTTCTCCAGGGGCATCAACTGACCCACCTCACGCCCAGCACAGAGCTCTCATCCTGGGCCTTTTCTCCACATCACCCTGCCTGGTTCTCCAGGGGCATCAACTGACCCACCTCACGCCAGCACAGAGCTCTCATCCTGGGCCTGCTCTCCACATCACAGCCCCTCCTAGGCTGGAGGTTTTTTTTTTTTTTTTTCTTTCTTTCTTTCTTTCTTTCTTTCTTTCTTTCTTTCTTTCTTTCTTTCTTTCTTTCTTTCTTTCTTTCTTTCTTCCTTCCTTTCTTCTTTCTCTCTTTCTTTCTTTCTTTCTTTCTTAATTAATTAATTCTTTATTTAATTTAACCAGGGACCAGCCATGGAGCCATTTTACCCAGAAAAGGAGCACTCTTGCTGGGCATCAACATCCATGTCTGGGCCTCCAGAGATCCAGGGGAGACATGCAGCTTCTCCCACCCCTTAGCAGAGCTCTCATCCTGGGCCTGCTCTCCACATCACCTGCCCTGGTTCTCCAGGGGCATCAACTGACCCACCTCACGCCCAGCACAGAGCTCTCATCCTGGGCCTGCTCTCCACATCACCCTGCCCTGGTTCTCCAGGGGCATCCACTGACCCACCTCACGCCCAGCACAGAGCACTCATCCTGGGCCTGCTCTCCACATCATCCTGCCCTGGTTCTCCAGGGGCATCAACTGACCACCTCACGCCAGCACAGAGCTCTCATCCTGGGCCTGCTCTCCACATCACCCTGCCCTGGTTCTCCAGGGGCATCAACTGACCCACTCACGCCCAGCACAGAGCTCTCATCCTGGGCCTGCTCTCCACATCATCCTGCCCTGTTCTCCAGGGGCATCAACTGACCCACTCACGCCCAGCACAGAGCTCTCATCTTGGGCCTGCTCTCCACATCATCCTGCCCTGGTTCTCCAGGGGCATCAACTGACCCACCTCACGCCCAGCACAGAGCTCTCATCCTGGGCCTGCTCTCCACATCATTCCTGCCCTGGTTCTCCAGGGGCATCAACTGACCACCTCACGCCCAGCACAGAGCTCTCATCCTGGGCCTGCTCTCCACATCATCCTGCCCTGGTTCTCAGGGGCATCAACTGACCCACCTCACGCCCAGCACAGAGCTCTCATCCTGGGCCTGCTCTCCACATCATCCTGCCCTGGTTCTCCAGGGGCATCAACTGACCCACCTCACGCCCAGCACAGAGCTCTCATCTTGGGCCTGCTCTCCACATCATCCTGCCCTGGTTCTCCAGGGGCATCAACTGACCCACCTCACGCCCAGCACAGAGCTCTCATCTGGGCCTGCTCTCCACATCATCCTGCCCTGGTTCTCCAGGGGCATCAACTGACCCACCTCACGCCCAGCACAGAGCTCTCATCCTGGGCCTGCTCTCCACATCATCCTGCCCTGGTTCTCCAGGGCATCAACTGACCCACCTCACGCCCAGCACAGAGCTCTCATCTTGGGCCTGCTCTCCACATCATCCTGCCCTGGTTCTCCAGGGGCATCAACTGACCCACCTCACGCCCAGCACAGAGCTCTCATCCTGGGCCTGCTCTCCACATCATCCTGCCCTGGTTCTCCAGGGGCATCAACTGACCACCTCACGCCCAGCACAGAGCTCTCATCCTGGGCCTGCTCTCCACATCATCCTGCCCTGGTTCTCCAGGGGCATCAACTGACCCACCTCACGCCCAGCACAGAGCTCTCATCTTGGGCCTGCTCTCCACATCATCCTGCCTGGTTCTCCAGGGGCATCAACTGACCCACCTCACGCCCAGCACAGAGCTCTCATCCTGGGCCTGCTCTCCACATCATCCTGCCTGGTTCTCCAGGGGCATCAACTGACCCACCTCACGCCCAGCACAGAGCTCTCATCCTGGGCCTGCTCTCCACATCATCCTGCCCTGGTTCTCAGGGGCATCAACTGACCCACCTCACGCCCAGCACAGAGCTCTCATCTTGGGCCTGCTCTCCACATCATCCTGCCCTGGTTCTCCAGGGGCATCAACTGACCCACCTCACGCCCAGCACAGAGCTCTCATCCTGGGCCTGCTCTCCACATCATCCTGCCCTGGTTCTCCAGGGGCATCAACTGACCCACCTCACGCCCAGCACAGAGCTCTCATCCTGGGCCTGCTCTTCACATCATCCTGCCCTGGTTCTGGTTCTCATCCTCCCTCTTCACACCCAGCATGGAGCTCTCAGCATCAGCCCCTACACCCCACCCCCGCTACCAGCAACCAGGCCCGGGCACCAGCGCACCACCAGGACCCTGGAGCCACCACCTCCATAACCTTCACCTCCAGCCAAACCCGGGTACCCACACTTAAGCACCCCCCTCGGTTATAAACCAATAAACCAAACGGCAAAGTCTCGTGCCCCTGGTATGGCAGAAAGACCTCCGTGCCCCTGGTATGGCTGGAGTTATCTTCGCTCCAGAGACTAAGTGTCCGTGCCCCTGGTATGGCAGAGCTCCAGCAGGACAGGGGAACCTCCCTGCCGCTGGAGCCCAAGCCCGAGGCCCTCTCCTCGGGCTACGTTCTCACAATGTTCCCCCTCACGCTCCTGGTTCTCAACACTTTGAATTTTTTTTGGTCTTTCGTGCCCCTGGTATAGCAGAGCTCCAGCAGGACAGGGGAACCTCCCTGCCGCTGGAGCCCAAGCCCGAGGCCCTCTCCTCGGGCTACGTTCTCACGATGTTCCCCTCACGCTCCTGGTTCTCAACACTTTGAATTTTTTTTGGTCTTTCGTGCCCATGGTATAGCAGAGCTCCAGCAGGACAGGGGAACCTCCCTGCCGCTGGAGCCCAAGCCCGAGGCCCTCTCCTCGGGCTACGTTCTCACGATGTTCCCCCTCACGCTCCTGGTTCTCAACACTTTGAATTTTTTTTGGTCTTTCGTGCCCATGGTATAGCAGAGCTCCAGCAGGACAGGGGAACCTCCCTGCCGCTGGAGCCCAAGCCCGAGGCCCTCTCCTCGGGCTACGTTCTCACGATGTTCCCCCTCACGCTCCTGGTTCTCAACACTTTGAATTTTTTTTGGTCTTTCGTGCCCATGGTATAGCAGAGCTCCAGCAGGACAGGGGAACCTCCCTGCCGCTGGAGCCCAAGCCCGAGGCCCTCTCCTCGGGCTACGTTCTCACGATGTTCCCCCTCACGCTCCTGGTTCTCAACACTTTGAATTTTTTTTTGGTCTTTCGTGCCCATGGTATAGCAGAGCTCCAGCAGGACAGGGGAACCTCCCTGCCGCTGGAGCCCAAGCCCGAGGCCCTCTCCTCGGGCTACGTTCTCACGATGTTCCCCTCACGCTCCTGGTTCTCAACACTTTGAATTTTTTTGGTCTTTCGTGCCCATGGTATAGCAGAGCTCCAGCAGGACAGGGGAACCTCCCTGCCGCTGGAGCCCAAGCCCTCGAGGCCCTCTCCTCGGGCTACGTTCTCA
>JAZIBN010000260.1:0-29512 GCA_037039145.1 Fundulus diaphanus
CTTGTGGAGCAGTGGGCTGCCACTGTACGGCGCCTGGGGAGCAATCTGGGGTTAAGGGTCTTGCTCAGGGACCCAGAGTGCAGGCAGTTGGGATCGAACCAGGTACTAGCAACCTTCTCAGAGCGCAAGTGCACTGCTCTAACCACTAGGCCACCACTTTACGGTTATAACAAACGTTATCTCCACAAAAGTTTTATACATTGATGAGATATTGATGTTTGTGTTTTCCGGTCAGCTCATTACAACTAAATACGACTCGAAGCCTTTAAAATTTAGCGCCGAATGTCCGCTAGCACAATGCTATTAGCTTTCCATGCAATTATCATCTGGGCTACCACGCAACTACGGTTCGTTTCAAACATAAGGTTTGTTTCGTTTCGCTCCACCATCGTTTAATAGTGCTATGAGTGTTATTACCGCATTGATATTGAACTTTAATGTCGATTTAATGGTGTTTTTGTATAACTTTAGGATTAACTCGTTTAGCGACCGATCACTACAGCAGCCCCTAGCGTCCTGGAGGAATAATTGCTTTAATAAAATCAAGCATTCTAAAGTTTACTGATGTTTTTACTGAGCAAATCATTCTTTAAAATGTTATTTTATCAAATAATGTTTTGTTTAACTCAGGATTTGCATTGTGAATGGGTTGAAACACATATCAAATGTTGTTCTAAATTAGTTAAGCTAATTTAACCTCATTCCATGTTGTTTAAGATGAACGTTGGTTCTTTGACTTAGATCTGCAGTGAACCAGATTTCACTGAATCATTCTGATGATGATCAACCACTTTTATTTTGTCTTTTGTTTATTTTGTGTGTACATAGTTCCTTAGCTTCTTTGTATCTTAATTGTCCTAATATCAGCCCTTGGGCTGATATTCACCGGACAATACCTAGCAGACAGAGAGTTATTTAAAAACATTAAATAACTTTAAACTGTGTGTAATAGCACAACACTTTGAACTGTATTTTGTGGACTAGTGTTTTAGTGTCACTCCTGGACAGAATATTTCCAATTTTGTCAATATTCTGGAGGTAAAAAAGGGAACCATAGAGACCTGTTTAATATGGAATTTAAATGACATGTCCTGGTCAAAAGTAAAAACCAAGGTTTTTTTTACCAGAGGCCAATTTAATGCCATCCAGATTAAGTGATTGATTAAGAAGTTTATTCTTTTAAAGTACCTTTGTCCAAAGATGAAAACTTCTGTCTTGTCAGAATTTAAAAGCAGAAAATTAAAAGTCATCCAGATTTTGATGTCATAGAAACGATTAAGTAGCAAAAAAGGTAATTTCATACATGTTGTAATTATCACTTCACAGCTAAAACCAAGAGGCAATTTGCAATTGAAACGAGCACTGGTTACTTCATGGTCTTACTCTTTCAAACTACGTTTATACTTTTATCCCATCAGTGAGATATTTATATTAGATTTAATTTTAGAAAAAAAACTAACACAAAACAAACAAACATTAAATGCAAAAAATTTTCAAATTAAATCATATATTCAGATAGGTGCTCTTTAAACTGAAGTATAAGTGAAAGAAAAGGAGGAAGGTGGTGCTTCTGGATAAAAGGAATTCACAAGTCAGGTATTTCTTTTGTCATGCCAACGTCATTTACAAAACTGATAGAAATCAACTTTCCTTCATCTACTTATCTTTTCAGTTTGAGATGCATGCACTTTGACAGCACTGAAAGTATCTCAGCCATTCATTGTGTCTCTTGTATTTATGCACTAGATTTATATGCACATTTGTTTGCCCGTGACATATCCAGAAGAAAGTGTGAAAGTGTTTCTTACCATCTGTAGTCAAACAGATAAGGCATTGAGCATTTGAGATATTTCACAAATCTATTGCAGGCTTGATGCCCTGCTGCATGATCAAAGAATACGGGGGTTTCTTTCATTACCTTTGATGGAGGAAGACGTTTGGATGTTTGCCTCTCTCTCTCTCACTCTTTCTCTTACCCTGAATCTGCCTGTAGGGAGAAGAAAGTGTTGGCTATCAGTTCAGCCCTGAGCTTCAGAAAGCCCTTTATACGAAGGGTAAAAAGCACCACTACCATGGAACTCAAAAATCGTGATGGTGGGTTTGCTGAACTGCTGATTTATACTAAACAGATTCAGCATAGGTAACTCCGGATGACCACGCATATTATTTTGCCTGGACAAGTTCACTTTTCATGTTCTGTCTGGGATATTTGGGGGGATGGGAGGTAGATGGTTCTTCTCCAGACGTCAAAGTGGAAGCTTAGGTTTAACAACAAACAGTAAAAGAAATTTCCCCATGTACCATCCTGGTTAGGTAAAACTAGTAAGGATAAGCCCAGTCAAAACAAAATTATTTAATTTAGACATTCCATAATTCACAGGACAGTTCTCCGTCGCTGGTGACAAGTTAACGCTTTGCTCCGTTTTTTCTTGATTTTTTAAAGGCGGCTGGTGTTATAGATCAACTGGTGATGAAGAATAACTGGTTAGAATCTATGCACAATGCAGATATGTCTAAAGCCGGGCGTACACTGTACGAGTTTTTCCCCTTTTCGGGCCGATTCTTCAGTCGTGCGAGCATTTTTTGAATCGGGCCGAATTTCAGCTTGATCGTACAGGGGGGGAGGAGGGGGGCTGGCTTCTCACGACTACCTCCCGATCAGGAATCGGACGGTCGGTGAAAATCAAACATGTTTGAAATTCAGTCGGCTGTCGTGAGGTTTTCGTGAGCGCATCCTGCTGTTCAAGCAGAGCTACGAGGGGGCGCCCTCCCCTCCTCTCCGGCCCCGCCAGTGGAGTGAGGGGAGCGGGCGTCCCTGAAGCGACCTCCGCCCGGCCCGCTCGCGGGGGGGTTGGGGAGGGCGCTCCGGTCCGCGCAACGCGCTGGCCGCCTGTTTCGGCACTCCTCCGCTCGCGCGGGGGGGTGCGGGCCGGGGGGCAAACACCTGCCGTGCCGCGTGGCCGCCGGTGTGTCTCGTCCCTCCTCTCTCTCCTCCGTTCCCCCGACGCCCGGTGCCTCCTGCGGGCCTCGCCAGAGCTGGGCTCGACTCTCTGCTCTGGGTCCCTGTCACCCACCGTCGCTCGCCTGCCTCTGCCACCACAGCGAGCGGTCCCAGAGGGGGCGCGACGTACAGTGTGAGCAGTCCGGTCGCGTCCGAGCGTCGCGCCGCACAGATCGTGAGCGGTGAACTTTTTAAACCCTGCGGTTCCGTCGCACAGTTTGAGATGTATATAAGTACCACGACTGAAAAACTCGTACAGTGTATGCCCGGCTTAAAGGACAGGTGGCTGTGTCGATGCCTGTTTAAAAATACTGTCACTATAACAAAACCATTTAAAGATGTTGTTAGAAATTCAGTTTGTAGAATACATTTTATGTTGCCACTGAGAAACAATATGTTTCAAATCTCTGATGATTCCAGAGCGACATTCTCCAACCATTGGGTGTTCGTGAACAGGAAAACAACATCATCCCACCACTGTGAGGCACGGCTAACCACCCAGATTGACAGTCTGCTGCGCTGATGTTATAACATAGTCAGCTGAAATACGTACACACAGAATAATCCAAAAAAGGTTAAAAAATAAAACAACTGGATTTCTATTCTGAAGGTGAAGGCGTTTCCAAGCTTTATAGACCTGCTGGCAGGCCTTTTTAGAGCTTAGATTCACATGTAAATTTACCTGGAACTGATTGCCCCTCACAATGCAGAGTCATTAGACTCGTCGTTTGACTCGCTCCCAGGAGGAATGTTGTGGTCACATGCATGGAGGTGTGAATTGGGGTGAAACTTGGAAGGAATCAAACCTATAGCTGTATTGTAAATTTTGGAAAGTTGAGACCTGAGTCCTCCATCTGTTCAAAGTTATTTTTTCTCCCTTTACGTAAATGGCTTCCTTCACCTCTTTCTTAAACCATCTGTCTTCTCTGTTCAAAATGTGAACATTTTGGTCCTTAAAAGAGTGTCCTTTGTCCTTGAGGTGCAGGTGGACGGCTGTGTCTTGTCCAGAGGAGGTAGCTCTCCTGTGTTGAGCCATGCATCTGTGGAGAGGTTGTTTGGTTTCTCCAATATAAAGATCAGAACATTCCTCATTGCACTGAACTGCATACACCACAACGTTAATCTTAGGCTTGGGGGTTTTGTCCTTAGGATGGAGTGTCTGAGGGCCCTGTGATTTTTGAAATGTACTCAGATCTTGTGTTTAGAGAAAATCCTCCTGAGTTTTTCAGAGACTCCAGCAACATATGGGATGACAATGTTTTTGTGCTACGTCCTGTTCTGCGACGTGTCTTTTGGATTTTTAAACAGCAAACACTGCACACATATAGAATAAAGCAGTGACAACTTCTCTTCAAGTTCAATAATTTATTAACAGAAATAACTGAATATCCAGAGAACATCACTGTATAATGCTGTTTATCTGAATTAACACTATATTTCAATCGACAAATCCTCTCTACTAGAGAAGCTTCACTAAAATTACTAAGCAAAATTAAGATAAAAAAAGCTAAGGAACTATGGACACACAAAATAAACAAAAGGACAAATAAAATAGTTGAAAACCATCATCAGAATGATTGAGTGAATCCTGCCTCATGGCAGATCCAAGTTAGAGAACTATCTGTAGTAATAAAAAGACTCTTGAAACCATAACTATATTTTACCATATTTAATCTAAAAGTCAGAGGGATGTTTACAGCTTCAGTACTGGATTCTCATAACACAATGCAACTGGGGCCTGAGAACCCCGTTTGTTCTCCCACGTGGACGTTAAGTAGGAAAAATTTTGTCCACCCATTCAGGGGTGGGCACAGTATGATATCAGTGTTCTGTTCATCACATTGGTTGATGCTGTATGCAGATGTGTCTTTGCTGACACATTTTCCCCTAAACAGTCATTCTGTCCAATCCCAGTATGTCAGACTCTGTGCCTCCAGAGTGCATCTATCTGTAATTTCCATGGCAACCAACTTTGCAGTCCAGTCTCTGTAATTTCATAATCTCCAACAAGCTTAACTAACTTAGAACTACATTTGATATGTTTCAATTCATTCACAATGCAAATCCTAAGTTAAACAAAACATTATTTGAGAAAATAACATTTTAAAGAATCCTCCTTCTCATCCGATAACACCCCCCTGTGATGTTATTTCAACACATTTCTACTCGTACCCACAATCTTGAATAAGTGTCCACAGCAGTGAAGACTAGTAGGCATAGAAATTAGAGTTGTATTCACAAGACTTTACTCAGGTTTCAGATTCATATTCACACAAAAACAATCCTAAACCGCAACATTTTTCAGACTCACATATATGACAGCAGATTTTCTTATTTGAATTTTTGTACAAAAAATGTATTGACATACAAATATGAATATATGAATTGTTATTCAACTATTCTTTCTAACCACAAAAAGAAGGCATGCTTTAAATATGTTTAAAATTATGTGTCATTAAAATGTTTCATGACTGGGTCAAGTGTTCTCTTTTGACAAATCAAAATATGGTCACTCGGTAAGTTTTTAAGAAAAATGTAGATTACTTATGTCCCTGTAATATCCAACAAAACCACAACCCCCACTTTAAAACATTTTTACAGATAATTGGACAGCATAAAACCCAACATGACCTGTGCTGTGGTAGCCTACTGAACTCCTTCAGAGAAATTGCTCCCTGACTGACCCTCATTTAGACTCTGCAAAAGAGAAAAGAGGCTATTAGGAAGTGCTTATAAAACAAGTTCATGCAACCCCACCTTATTCACCAAATAGAGCTAAAGACACATTTTCTTTGTTCAAGTATTTGAATTGTAGTTCTATTTTATTAATACTACATGGAAATTATCAGAACAACCATGAAGTGAAGAATGACTATATATATATAAAATAATCTCATGGTTTTGTACAGGTTCAAATGCAGTCAAACTGCTTAAAGTATTAAAAAAAGCTTTTGTTTCAATATTTTTTGTGGATCAAGTTAAAGTCTGTGACTGAATAAAACTTTGAAAAGTGTATAAAATAGGATTGACTCAAATGACACATTTTTGCAGCTCATTTTAAAGAATTGATTGTCAAATTTACTAATGAACCCTGGGAATGTGAGACAGCAGTATACACTACAATATGCATGGATACTAAGAACTTACTTTGTAATTAATGCAACACATTGACAATGAACCCGTGGGCTGTGCTGCCTTGGAGCACTGAAGCTGTGATGCAACTGTCAAGTTTTCTGGGCAATGTGATGGCATATATTTTCTGTGAAAAGACAGAGAAATGAGAACATTGAACTGAAATTGGAATTAACAGATTTTTCCAGCACACTAAGTTTTCCATGTACCCAACAGAGCAACACCATAGGCCAAAGGAGATGTCAAATTTAAAGATTTTTCTTTTTTTATCTCTTTGTTGTTTGTTTGTTGTTCTGTGTAAAAGTGAAAAAATGAGAAGCTTTGGCCTAATACATGTCCCTTAATATGCAATTGGTGTCACAAATCACACAGAGGACATGGAAATTACAAAACATAGGAGTGTGAGTTACAGTAAAATAGGTTTATTGAAGCAGAATAAATAAAGCAGTTCAGGAAATGGCTTGTCACACAAAACTCTGGGGAAGAGAGAGCAGACTGGTGACTGGAATGGCTTGGTGACAAAAGAAACATCAAATGTTTGCTTCCACTAACCTGACTTCTGCTAGCACAAAACAGTCAATAATCTGGCAAGGAGGCAGTGGCTGTGAAGCGCTTCAGTAGTGCAAAGATGAATCAAGGAGGCAATCAGGCATGGCACTGGTGGACTACATAATACTAATTAGAGCAGAGAGAAAGCAGTAAAGATGTGGTGAGACCAAAGCACAAATATGGCATGAGAAAACGTGAATTATATTCAGTCTATATTTGATGATTAAATTTAAATGCATACGAGAAAGGATTTGGTTCCGCATTTCTAAGTTGTCTTGGATGCAAAACCATCTTGTCCACAGTTTGCATGAAAATGTCACAAATCCAATTATCTTAAAAGAGAGACATTGTAGCTAATGCTCAACAACAATTTAACACAAGTATAACATTTACACTGCGATGGACTGGTGGCCTGTCCAAGGTGTACCCTGCCTCTCGCCCATTGACAGCTGGAGATAGGCACCAGCACTCCTCGCAACCCCACAAGGGACAAGCGTGTTGGAAAATAGATGGATGGATAACATTTACAATCCATTAATATTACACTAACAATTAGAGTTTCTAGCCAAATATTTTCACGTTAATTGGTTATGAAGCACTTCAAATAATAAATAGGACCTGCAATAGTCTCTTGAGACCAAAATTTTCACCTATGAACCATCACTGGGGATTTAACTGATTTAAGCTAGCACATTGCAAATGTCACCCCAATGAGGGCAACATAAGACCTGCCCATGCCAAAAGTCAACAATTTAAAAAGAAATCTGAGGAAGAAATTGTCTTCCTTTCCTATAGTCTCTTGCTGCTCTTGGTGAAGATGGACACTTTTCTTTCTCCTCTTCTCTCCTTTACCCTCTCCCTCCCCCGTATCTGCCCTGCTTCTATCAATCTTTTTGGAGTCTCTTTTTACATATCCTCCAAATTGTAAATTATGGATCTGGTCAGCTGGACTCTCAACGCAATTGATACAATTTTCTCAACAAGAGGACTGGGCAAAGGAGAGCCCTTGTGCTCTGGTGGGACATTTGCAGCTGGACACGCAGTGGACTTCTGGGAGAAGGATTGTGAGTCTGTCCATTTTGTCAGTCGAGGAATTTGTAAATGGGTTCAAAATTGGATTTATGATAACAGGATTTATACTTTTTGGAGCTGACGGTTACCTGGATTAGCAAGACATTCTGAAAGCATCTGCAGTTGTTTTGGCCCATATCAAGGCTGCCTAAACTATGTGAGGGATATGTCATGCTATCAACATTCAGACTTAATTTCTCCTGGATGTTATATAAACAAGACACTCTGTGACATCTGTGACCTGGAACAGACCACTACTGAAATGCCTGATAACGTTCCATCACTATCAAAGACTATGACTGCAATCGCTATCTGCCACAGCTCACAGACCTACATTAACACACACATGCACACACATACTGCCTTTGCTGTGCTTTTCCTCTACTCTGCTGCTTTCTATTTTAGATGTAGTGTCAGAAAGATCAGAGACATTATGTTACAAACAGGAGATCAGAGAACCCGATATTCAAGCCAGACACAGAGTTGCGCTTTAAAGGTTTATTATAAAAATAAAAACAAACAAAAATGGATGTGGGCCGAAAAATGTCCAGACTGGAGCAGGTTCAATTCAATTCAATTCAATTCAATTCAATTCAATTTTATTTATATAGCGCCAAATCATGAAACATGTCATCTCAAGGCACTTTACAAAATCAAGTTCAATCATATTATACAGATTGGGTCAGATTATACAGATTGGTCAAAATGTCCTATATAAGGAAACCAGTTGATTGCATCAAAGTCCCGACAAGCAGCATTCACTCCTGGGGAACCGTAGAGCCACAGGGAGAGTCGTCTGCATTGTACATGGCTTTGCTGCAATCCCTCATACTGAGCAAGCATGAAGCGACAGTGGGAAGAAAAACCACCCATTAACGGGAAAGAAAAACCTCCGGCAGAACCGGGCTCAGTATGAACGGTCATCTGCCTCGACCGACTGGGGTTACAGAAGACAGAGCAGAGACACAACAAGAGAGACAAAAAAGCACAGAAGCACACATTGATCTAGTAATCTGTTCTACATTAGATGGTAGTAACGGGTGAGCCGTCTTCTCTGGATGATGTCAAAGTTAACAGAACGCCAGACCAGGTGTACCTACTATGAAGAAAAAGAGAGAGAGCAAAAAGTTAAAAGCTGAAATGACGACAGTCATTTCAATTTAATACAATGCAAAACTGGAGAACCGTAGAATGAAGAACAGTAGAAATCAGTAGAGTGAGAAAATTAGACCCTGATGTCCTCCAGTAGCCTAAGCCTATAGCAGCATAACTATAGAGGTAGCTCAGGGTAACATGAGCCACTCTAACTATAAGCTTTGTCAAAAAGGAATGTTTTAAGATTAGTCTTAAAAATAGATAGGGTGTCTGCCTCACGGACCAAAACTGGGAGTTGGTTCCACAGGAGAGGAGCCTGATAGCTAAAGGATCTGCCTCCCATTCTACTTTTAGAGACTCTAGGAACCACCAGCAGACCTGCAGTCTGAGAGCGAAGTGCTCTGTTAGGAACATACGGGGTAATCAGAGCTCTGATATATGATGGAGCTTGATTATTAAGGGCTTTATACGTTAGAAGAATTTTAAATTCTATTCTTGATTTAACAGGAAGCCAATGAAGGGAAGCTAAAATTGGAGAAATATGATCCCTCTTGTTGATTTTCATCAGAACTCTTGCCGCAGCATTTTGGATCAGCTGAAGACTTCGAACTGCATTTTGTGGACTTCCTGATAGTAAAGAATTACAATAGTCCAGCCTTGAAGTAACAAATGCATGCACTAGTTTTTCAGCATCACCCCTGGACAGAATGTTTCTAATTTTGGCGATATTCCAGAGGTGAAAAAAGGAAACTCTGGAAACCTGTTTAATATGGGATTTAAATGACATGTCTTGGTCGAAAACAACACCAAGATTTTTAACTTTATTACCAGAGGCCAAGTTAATGCCATCCAGATTCAGTGATTGATTAAGAAGTTTATTTTTTCAGGACTCTGGCCCAAAGATTACAACTTCTGTCTTGTCAGAATTTAAATGCAGGAAATTTAAAGTCATCCAGCTTTTGATGTCATCAAGACATGACTGCAGTCGAAGTAACTGATTGGATTCATCAGGATTTATGGATAAATATAGCTGAGTGTCATCAGCATAACAGTGGAAATTAATCCCATGCTGTCTGATAATTTTGCCAACCGGAAGCATATATATAGTAAATAGAATTGGTCCAAGGACTGAACCCTGTGGTACTCCACAGGTGACCCTAGAGTTTGAAGAAGATTTATTATTAACATGAACAAACTGGAATCTGTCCGACAGATAAGATTTAAACCAGCCTAATGCTTTTCCCTTAATCCCTACAGTATGCTCAAGTCTTTGTAGGAGAATATTGTGATCAACTGTGTCAAATGCAGCACTGAGATCTAACAGGACAAGTACAGACACAAGTCCATTATCTGAGGCCATGAGAATATCATTGGTGACCTTCACCAGAGCTGTTTCAGTGCTATGATGAGCTCTAAAGCCTGACTGAAACTCCTCAAGTAGGTCATTACTTTGTAAATGTTCACAAAGTTGATTAGCAACTACTTTCTCAAGAATTTTAGATAAGAAAAGAAGATTAGATATAGGTCTGTAGTTTACTAGCTCATCTTGATCAAGAGAAGGTTTCTTAAGTAAAGGTTTAATAACAGCTACTTTAAAAACCTGTGGTACATATCCATTTACTAAGGATAGATTAATCATGTCTAAAATAGGACCACTGATCAGAGGGAATACCTCCTTAAACAACTTGGTTGGGATTGGGTCTAACATACAGGTAGATGTTATGATCGTGAATCAGGCAAACCCAGTATTCAAACCCAACAAGTGAGGTTAAGGCAAAAAACAGGATTTTAATAATGAAAACAGGAACAGGCGGGCTCAATAGTCAAAAGGGCAGTCCAAAATCCGGTACACAAAAAGCAGTCCAAAATAGGCAGAGGTACAGACAGGGCAAAGCAAGCTCGGATAACCATAGGACAGAAACTAGTCGGTAAACCGGTAAATCAGTCAGACAGGGCAGGAAAAACAGATCAGGGAACAGGCTGGCTCAGAATCAAAAAGGCTCTCGGGTTATCGTCAACAGGTCAATCAGAATAAAGAATGCTGGAACTAAACTCACCGTGGCTCGTTAATGATCTGGCAGATTGCAGAGGTTTGTGGCAGGACTATATAGGGGAGTGAACAGGTGAACAGGAGTGAAGACTAATTATAAGTGAGCAGGTGGATCTAATCAAGGCAAGAAAGCTGACAGATTGCTGAGGGGAGACCAAACAGAACTGATAAAGTGACAGGTGGAAAACAGGTAACCTAAACAGAACAACATGTCTAAAACAAAACCAAACAAGACCCCAAAAGCAGAAACTTAACTAATAAATCTGATAACATAAACCAAGAAAAAACCCAAATCGTGACAGAACCCCCTCCTCAAGGCCGGATTCCAGACGGCCTCAGAAACAAAACAGACTAGCTCGGGTGGGTGGAGGGAGGTACAGGACGGAGGGCTAGAATCAAATAAATGTCCAAATAAAAACTCAAACAAAACAAGACGAGTCAAGTTCTCAGGCGGGCGTCCAGGAGGACGGCCCCGACGAGTCAGGTTCTCAGGCGGTCGTCCAGGAGGACGGCCCCGACGAGTCAGGTTCTCAGGCGGTCGTCCAGGAGGACGGCCCCGACGAGTCAGGTTGTCCGGCGGACGTCCCGAAGGACGGCCTCGGTGTGTCAGGTTGTTCGGCGGACGTCCCGAAGGACGGCCTCGGCGTGTCAGGTTCTCCGGCGGACGTCCCGAAGGACGGTCTCGGCGTGTCAGGTTCTCCGGCGGACGTCCTCGGCGTGTCAGGTTCTCCGGCGGACGTCCTCGGCGTGTCAGGTTCTCCGGCGGACGTCCTCGGCGTGTCAGGTTCTCCGGCGGACGTCCTAGGCGTGTCAGGTTCTCCGGCGGACGTCCTAGGCGTGTCAGGTTCTCCGGCGGACGTCCTAGGCGTGTCAGGTTCTCCGGCGGACGTCCTAGGCGTGTCAGGTTCTCCGGCGGACGACCTCTGTGAGACAGGTAATCCGGCGGGTGTCCTGAAGGACGGCCCCGGTTAGCAACGATGTCCGGCGGCCGGTGGCGGAGCAGGTCTCTCATAGACCGGCGGCGGAGCAGGTCTCTCATAGGCCGGCGGCCGAGCAGCAACCTCGGGGACCGTCGGTAGAACCGGACCCTCAGGAACCGACGTCTGGAGAGAGAAAGAACAGAACCTGCCGCCGGACTAAAGGCTGGAGACAACGCCGGACTAAGAGCTAGAAGAGAGGCCTGGTTAAAGAGTTCAGGAGGCGTCTGGCTACAGAGTTCAGGAGGCGCCTGGCTACAGAGTTCAGGAGGCGCTTGGCTACAGAGTTCAGGAGGAGCCTGGCTACAGAGTTCAGGAGGAGCCTGGCTACAGAGTTCAGGAGGTGTCTGGCTACAGAGTTCAGGAGGAGCCTGGCTACAGAGTTCAGGAGGAGCCTGGCTACAGAGTTCAGGTTCAGTCGGCCCCTGGCTACTGGCTTCAGGTTCAGTCGGCCCCTGGCTACTGGCTTCAGGTTCAGTCGGCCCCTGGCTACTGGCTTCAGGTTCAGACGGCCCCTGGCTACAGGCTACAGGTTCAGACGGGGCCTGGCTACAGGCTACAGGTTCAGACGGGACCTGGCTACAGGCTACAGGTTCAGACAGGGCCTGGCTACAGGCTACAGGTTCAGACGGGGCCTGGCTACAGGCTACAGGTTCAGACGGGACCTGGCTACAGGCTACAGGTTCAGACGGGGCCTGGCTACAGGCTACAGGTTCAGACGGGGCCTGGCTACAGGCTACAGGTTCAGACGGGGCCTGGCTACAGGCTACAGGTTCAGACGGGGCCTGGCTACAGGCTTCAGGTTCAGACGGGGCCTGGCTACAGGCTTCCGGTTCAGGAGACCCCGGGCTACAGGCTTCAGGTTCAGGAGGCCCCGGACTACAGACTTCAGGTTCAGGAGGCCCCGGGCTACAGACTTCAGATGCTCCCAGACCCTTTAACACCCAGAACCTCATCAATAACCCTTCCAGAACCTCCGACAAAGACAGTTTGGTCAGCCACTTGGGAAATTGGCTGTCAAGCCAAAGATGAGGGGGTAAGAGCTTCCGAAGAGGTCCAGGGGCCTCTAAGTCTCCATGGGGCTCTGGGTGCTTGTCTTCTCGGCGAGGCCCCCGACGGAGCTTGTCGTTCGGGCGAGGGCCACGACGCCGCTTGTCGTCTGGGCGAGGGCCACGGCGCCGCTTGTCGTCTGGGCGAGGGCCACGGCGCCGCTTGTCGTCTGGGCGAGGGCCACGGCGCCCAGTGTCCCGATGAGCCCCCGAGTTGCGGCCTGAAAGAGGGCTCGTCTGAACCCCCTCATCGTGGGCCTGTGGTAGACCCTCCTGGGTTCCCACGTCGCATACTGGCGGCGGACCCTCCTGGGTTCCCACGTCGCAGACTGGCGGCGGACCCTCCTGGGTTCCCACGTCGCAGACTGGCGGCGGACCCTCCTGGGTTCCCACGTCGCAGACTGGCGGCGGACCCTCCTGGGTTCCCACGTCGCAGACTGGCGGCGGACCCTCCTGGGTTCCCACGTCGCAGACCGGCGGCGGACCCTCCTGGGTTCCCACGTCGCGGGCCGGCGGCGGACCCCCCTGGGTTGCAGCGTCTCGGGCCGGCTGCGGACCCTCCTGGGTTGCAGCGTCTCGGACCGGCTGCGGACCCTCCGGGGTTGCAGCGTCTCGGGCCGGCTGCGGAGCCTCCGGGGTTGCAGCGTCTCGGGCCGGCTGCGGAGCCTCCGGGGTTGCAGCGTCTTGGGCCGGCTGCGGAGCCTCCGGGGTTGCAGCGTCTTGGGCCGGCTGCGGACCCTCCGGGGTTGCAGCGTCTTGGGCCGGCTGCGCAGACAGTGCTGCCTTATAGCTGCCGGAGGCCGGCACTGGAGCTGAGGTAGGAGGCGGGTCCTCTGGGACAGGTGCAGGTGCCGGGGCGTCGGCTGGACCCTTGGGGACAGGATTGAGTCCACTATAGAAACCTTGGAGAGCCGCTCTATAGTGCCCCTCGACCTCCTTTAATTTTGCCTCCAGCTCCTCTGAATACTGGCAGAAAAGAGCCTCCCTAAGGTCTTTAATAATAGGGGCAAAAGCTCTTAACTGGTCCTCCAGAGCCAGATCCTCAGCATCACGGGCGCCAACAGGAGGCGCTGTGGGCTGCTCAGCTCTGGGAAGCACCGGACTCCGATCCACTGGGCAGGAAGTGGCAACGGACGGGCGCGGTACTGACTCGCTTGTCGGCCGAACAGAACGGGTGAAGGAGCGACCCACAGGTTTCCGTCCCCTCCTCCGACGGCGGGACGGCAGGACTTGCTGGAGGTTTGATCCTGTCGGTAGAGCCGGGATCGGTGGAGCCCACAGCGTTCCCTGCATCTCCTCCTCTGGAGGGAGAGAGAAAAAAAGATCCGGGCGAAGATCCCGCACCACCTCCGCTTCGACCTCCATAAACAAAGTTGGTTCTGGATAAAACCCATGGGCAGAGCCGACAGCGGTGTCGCTGGGTGAGTGATCCCTTCTATTCTGAGTTGAATCTGAATTTGTGACAAAGAGCCCTCCCAATCGTAAACTCGGAGCAGGCAGCGGGTTACTGCTGCTGCGGCTGCTGGAGAGATGGCGTCTGGGACCGATACCAGGGGGACAGAACGCCAATCTGGAACCCTCCCAAGCCATAGCGTGTGGAGGGGAAAAAAAAAAACTTCAAAAAACTTGTTGGGCGATAGGTTTTAGTTGGGCCAGATCATTCTGTTATGATCGTGAATCAGGCAAACCCAGTATTCAAACCCAACAAGTGAGGTTAAGGCAAAAAACAGGATTTTAATAATGAAAACAGGAACAGGCGGGCTCAATAGTCAAAAGGGCAGTCCAAAATCCGGTACACAAAAAGCAGTCCAAAATAGGCAGAGGTACAGACAGGGCAAAGCAAGCTCGGATAACCATAGGACAGAAACTAGTCGGTAAACCGGTAAATCAGTCAGACAGGGCAGGAAAAACAGATCAGGGAACAGGCTGGCTCAGAATCAAAAAGGCTCTCGGGTTATCGTCAACAGGTCAATCAGAATAAAGAATGCTGGAACTAAACTCACCGTGGCTCGTTAATGATCTGGCAGATTGCAGAGGTTTGTGGCAGGACTATATAGGGGAGTGAACAGGTGAACAGGAGTGAAGACTAATTATAAGTGAGCAGGTGGATCTAATCAAGGCAAGAAAGCTGACAGATTGCTGAGGGGAGACCAAACAGAACTGATAAAGTGACAGGTGGAAAACAGGTAACCTAAACAGAACAACATGTCTAAAACAAAACCAAACAAGACCCCAAAAGCAGAAACTTAACTAATAAATCTGATAACATAAACCAAGAAAAAACCCAAATCGTGACAGTAGAAGGTTTAGATGAAGCTAAAATTTTAGATAGCTCAGAAAGCTCTACTGCTTTTAAACAGTTCAGACACTGCGCAGGTTCTAAGGATTCCTCCAATGCTGCCTCACTTACTGAGGACGAGGTAATCATGTTTGGGAGGATGCCAATTATTTTATTTTTAATGGAATCAATTTTATTTATGAAGAATCCCATAAAATCATTACTGCTAAGAGCTAAGGGGATGGCTGGATCAACAGAGCTGTGGCTCTGGGTAAGTTTGGCAACTGTATTGAAGAGAAATCTAGGATTATTCTTATTCTCCTCAATTAATGATGAAAAATATGCTGCTCTAACTCTGCGAATGGTCTTGTTATACAACAACAGACTGTCCCTCCAGATTAGGTAGGATTCCTCTTGGTGTGTAGAGCGCCATTTTCTCTCCAATTTCCTAACATTGTGCTTCAAGGAATGCAGCTCTGAATTAAACCAAGGAGCCAGCTTCCTGTGAATAATCACCTTCTTTTTCAAGGGAGCTACATTGTCTAATGCAGAACGCAATGACAAAGTCATACCGTTTGCAAAGACATCTATTTGTGAATTGGAAGAAACAACATTGCTGCCATCTACAGGGCATTTCTGCAATACGGAGGATATTAAAAAGGGGACAGACTCTTTAAGTTTTGATACAGCATTATCCGATAAAGATCTACTATAATGGAACCCTCTTTTGGGGGTGGAGAACTCCGTTAGATTAAACTCAAATGTTATTAAAAAATGATCAGATAGGACAGGGTTGTGAGGAAATACTGTTAATTCTTCACAATCAATGCCATATGTCAGCACAAGGTCTAAAGTATGGAGCCAAGAGTGCGTCGGTTTATGCACATTTTGAGCAAAACCAATTGAATCTAGGATAGTTTTAAAGGCTACACTAAGGTTATCACATTCAGTGTCAACATGGATGTTAAAATCACCCACTATAATAACCTTATCAGTATTTAACACCAAATCAGATAAGAAGTCTGACAGCTGATCCAAAAACTGAGTGTAAGGGCCTGGTGGACGATACAAAACAATAAACAGAAGAGGTTTTATTGCTTTGCAGTTTGGATGAGGGAAACTGAGGGTTAAATGTTCAAAAGAACTGTAGTTATTAATTGGCCTGGGACTAATTAATAAATCAGACTGAAAGATGGCTGCCACTCCTCCTCCTCTTCCCACAGATCTGGGAATGTGGAAATTTGAATAATTGGAGGGAGTTGACTCATTTATACTAACGTAGTCCTCTTGTAGCCAGGTTTCTGTGAGACAAAACAAATCAATCTGTTTATCAGAAATCAATTCGTTAACTAACAAAGTCTTTGGAGGGAGAGACCTTATATTTAATAGACTACATTTAATTGTTTTATTTTTAGGTTCAAGGTGAACCGTATTGATTTTTATTAGGTTTTTATGATTTGTTCCTTTTAGATAAGTTTTTGATCTGTTAAGTTTTGGCCGTGGGAAAGACACCGTCTCAATAGGATAATGGGTGGGTAACAGTACAGAAGCTGCAGAGAGGTGTGTTAAACTACGGCTCTGCTTCCTGGTCTGGACCCTGGGTTGTCAGCATTTAGGAGAACTAATAAAACCGGCCAGATTTCTAGAAAGAAGAGCTGCACCATCCAAAGTGGGATGGATGCCGTCTCTCCGGATCAGACCAGGTTTTCCCCAGAAAGTTCGCCAGTTATCAATGTAGCCCACGTCGTTTTCAGGACACCACCTAGACAACCAGCGGTTGAATGATGACATGCGGCTAAACATGTCATCACTGGTCAGATCAGGCAGGGGACCAGAGAAAATTACGGAGTCCGACATTGTTTTAGCAAACTCACACACCGAAGCAACACCAACTTTAGTGACCTCCGATCGGCGTGACCGGGTGTCATTACCGCCAGCGTGAATAAAAATATTACTGTATTTACGCTTATCCTTAGCCAGCAGTTTTAGGTAAGATTCTATGTCGCCCGTTCTGGCCCCTGGCAGGCATTTAACTATGGTCCCTGGTGTCTCTAGTGCCACGTTTCTGACTATTGAGCTCCCAATCACCAGAGTCGGCTTCTCAGCGGGTGTGTCGCTGAGTGGGGAAAATTTGTTAGAAACGCAGACGGGTTGGTGGTGAACTGGGGGCTGAAATCTAGAGCTATGCTTCCTACGAACTGTCACCCAGCCGGCCTGCTTACCCGGCTGCTCGGGTGCTTCTGGAGGACCACTAAGTGAAGTAACGCTAGGTCTATGTGGCTCCGCGCTAGCAAAGGGGCGGCTATCAGCTGGTCTTTCCATAGCACGGAGCCGGGTCTCTAATTCTGACACCCTCGCCTCCAAAGCTACAAAAACACTACATTTATTACAAGTACCATTATCACTAAAGGAGGCAGAGGAATAGCTAAACATCTGACACAGAGAGCAGGAGATAAGGGGAGACTTAGTAAGAGACGGAGAAGCTGAAGTAATAGTAGGAGAGGAAGCCATTGTGGAGCTAAAGCTAGGCTAGGCTAAAGCTAGGCTAGCGCCCTTCTACCACGCCAAGAGAGCAAACCGTGAAACACGAGGAGTTCCCAAGCGTGATGTGCAGCAACAGAAAATGTTTTAAAAGTGCTTATGTGTTAGAAACAGATGTTACAGCAAAGAGATTAAAAATAAAAGCGAGAGAATCTGGAGCAACAAACCGTTGCTCACGCAGTGAAAACAGGAAGTGATACAATACGCCTTACCGCAAACAGGAAGTGACGTTGAGGTTGCTCACAGCAGGAGAAGGCAGACAAGAACAATTGTGATCAGTGCAGTCCAAGGTCATGTCCAGAATTAGAGAGCCGATGAGGTGTCCAGCAAGGGCAAGGTAAACAGGGAAAATCCCAAAAACTTCAGACAAGGTCAAAAACAGGCATGCAGACAAGGAATGCTGGAAGGCTTACTCACACGATGGCTTTCTAACGATCTGGCTTTGAGTGACCGTGGGAGTTCAGGAATAAATAAGCAGAGTCCCAAGTGAAATGACTTGAACCTAATTAACAGCAGCAGGTGAATTGAATGAGGTAAACTGGCTGGAGCTATGGTAGAGGGTGCAGACTGAAATAAACATGAATGGAGCTGAATATAATTAAAAGGACATAATCTGACATAAACACAAAACTCCAAGGACAAATGAATGTAGGAATTATCTTGAAGGCAAAAAGTAAAGAAATGCAGTAATGAGGAAAAACATTGTGAACCTTATGGCAAAACTATGATGGCAAAACTAATAACGGTCTATGTCAAGACCTATTGAACCTATAGAACATAAATGAACCTTGCGTTGCCAGGAAACGCAGCCAGTCGGCCGCTGCTACATCAGCGCAGCCATTAGGCGCATTCCTCCAAACAGCCCCAGACCCCACGTACACGGTGCCCACAGGCGCTGCCCTTGAAATCTGTTGAAGGAATTCAAGGTTGTTAGACAACAAAATATGAAAAAATGGCAAGGGTTGAATACTTTTGCAAGGCATTGTATGTTTGATATATGCATTTTAGAGCCGCAATGCCCATACCATGTTATCATTTAGTATGTCCAGAAAGTCTGTGGCAGCCTGTGTTAGTTGGTGATCAATTCATGTATACCAGAGAGAGAGAGAGAGAGAGAGAGAGAGAGAGAGAGAGAGAGAGAGAGAGAGAGAGAGAGAGAGATGTGGCTGTCAGTCAGAGGGCAAATACTCATTTATAACATAGATGTTTACCACGTGGTTTCTTTTTGTTACACAAAAGCATTTGTTAATCATGAGATAAGATCTGCATGAGCCCCAAACTGGAGTATTCCATAGTCATGAAGCGGGTGAAACTTCCCTCTAAATTAAACTTGATCTTCAATAGTAAAGTTTGTCTAGCATCCACTTCACCACAGACCATATCCTGGGCCATTTAGAGGTCAAGCATACAGTATATTGTCACTGGAAGTACTTCGCTAACCTGGCAAGCCGGATTGATAATGTGTAGCATTCTACATTCTTCACATTATCAATATGGGCTTGCTCCCATCAAATCCATTCGAAGAAAGGAGGGACATTCAGCAAAACTTTCAAAGTCAATTGGGCAAAGCGACACCTACTGCTGCCTACCAAATGTTGGTTTTAGCCAATCACGTATTCAAATGAAAGTTTTGTAAGCAGCAGGCACCATGAAGAACCACAACAAGTTTAGGCTGGTCAAGGCCTTTCTTGTTGTTCTTCTTTCAAAGAAAAAAAATCATGGATTCTGAGAAAACAGGAGTGATAGCAGCAGCTAAGCGTGCATCTTCCTGCCCAGCCATATTTATTTTGGTTCAGCTATGGGTTCGGCAGCTCTTGCTTTCATTACAACTGTATGTCCCAGCTTAAGAAATAATACTTTAATGTCATTGGCTTGATCTGTTTTTGGTTCAGTTGAGATGGGAGCGGGACAAGATGGATTCTCGTTGTGTTTGTGAAAGCACAAATACTGTGAGATTTCAGCTTGCAGGCAAGGTTAGTACTTGGCACTGTTCTAACAAATGCACGTTACCTACTGTACTGTAAGTGTTGGTTTCACAAGTAGATGTTGAATATTGAAGATCTTAGTCTTTAACATATCATAATTTGCAGATAACTTTATATTTTTGTCTGTCTGATTACATAAATTTCCAAGGAGCTATAAGCACAATTTCACCACTGGGTGGGCTGTTGAGCACTGTCTGTAGACCAAAACAAGATGTGTGACAAGCCAAACTTCTTTCTGGTGCAATCTAAGCATCAATTATCCATTTCAATGTTACAATTTTTGTCAAGTAAAGAATGCCCTAAGAATGCATTGAATGTACACAAGGATTGCTACAAAGTAAGAAGATGGTGCGGGAGCCAATTTGTCCCTTGTTCTCTGTACTCGCTTCGTCCATTAATTTAGAAGATTTATATCTTTTGGGAATCAGAACAGGCTTATGTGTTGGGTTCTGCTGATGAGAACATGTTTGATCTACATGTAAAACATTGGCCTGGACCTGTGTTTTGTTTGCTTAAAGTTAAATCGTAGTCTGGGGTTTATAAATAGCAGCAACCTCATTCTAAAACAGTATACAGGACTGTCTCAGAAAATTAGAATATCGTGAAAAAGTATACTAGCAGGCTATTCAACTAATCACTTGAATCGTCTAATTAACTCGAAACACCTGCAAGGGTTTGCTGAGCCTTGAAAAACACTCAGCTTGGTTCAGTAAACTAAATAGGGTGACCACCCGTCCCACGTAGCGCGTGCGCGCACAGCGTTTGAAGCCCAATTCATGCGTCCCGCAAATTGAGACCGTGTCACGCATAATCAATGCTTTCTCAAAAAAAAGTTGGTCGCTCTATCCACCTTATTTTCGAACGCGGAAGTAACTATGGCCACAGCTTCAAACTATTCATGACTGAGAGGATGACATGAAGAAGTGGCCTCATAACGTACGAGGACATTTTAACCTGTTTTGTGTCGTCACTTGGTGCGGACAGCTCTGCAGTGCGACTTTACCGAAGCGAACCTCCGCAGTGAAAGAGTTGGATCGGTGTTAATAAATATGAACAAGGATAACCTGGTATTCATGGAGGCTGATGGCCGTTCAAGTCAAAACTAGTCCGACGTTCACTCTGCTGGATCCTGACTGCATCAACCGGCTCTACCGAGACGACCGGAGCGCTCTGGTGCTGCGGCTCCAGGGGAAGCCTTCAGTCATGCAGCGGCGATCTTATGGAAGGTAGGCTGATGAATCATCTGATTCGGAAACATCCTGCCTGTTGGCTCGTTGTGATTAGATTGCTGATCAGTTAATTTTGTAATGTTTTGGATTAAACTGATGTTATAAGTGGACATCTAAACATTCTGCCCACTTCATGTTTTGGCTTGAAAAGGTTTGAGTCCTAAAGGTGACCCCAAAGTCCTAAAAGTGTCCCCAGAACACTGAACAGTTTTTTTTTTTCCTGCGCCTACCTTTACCAACATCCAAGTTCACCATCCTTCCTCCCCCTTCTCGTTCTGTGAACCTCTGGAGTCGTGAGTTAAGACTTTTTTACAGTTCCTGTGGTGTAGAGCAACTACAATTCCTGTTAATCCTTTAATTTTAAATTATAATATATTTAAAGTGAATAAATTGTAATGAAAAATAAATAAAATTAAATAGCTAAAGTAAATCGGAATTGGAAGTGCATCTGTTCATTGAATGTTCAAAGTATTATGAATCTTTATTTAGAAAGAAATACACATTGGTTGGCCTATTCATTAGCATACATCAGCAATTACACATGTTTATGGGAATAGGGCATTATTAATATACCATGTAAGGTGGTATGTGCTAGAAATGTGTAAACCCCTATCAGTGAGTCTGCCCGTGAGGTGGGGGCACCGCCGCGCCAAGCAGTGTCCCACTTTGTCCCTCAGAAACATACCCCTTGTCCCCCCTTGGGCTTATTAGCAAGTGGTCACCCTAAAACTAAATCACAAGTATGGGGAAGACTGCTGATCTGACTGCTGTCCAGAAGACCATCATTGACACCCTCCATCAGGAGGGTAAGACACAAAAAGAAATTTCTCAAAGAGCAGGCTGTTCACAGAGTGCAGTTTCAAAGCACATTCACAAAAAGTGTGTTGGAAGGGGGAAATGTGGCAGGAAACGCTGCACAACCAAGATCTGGCACCTGCCCACAGTGCCAAAACCACCAGTAACTGGTGTACTGACCATGGCATTACTGTCCTTGATTGGCCTGCCAATTCCCCTGACCTGAACCCCATGGAGAATTTGTGGGGTATTGTGAAGAAGAAGCTGAAAGACACCAGACCCAACAATGCAAATGAGCTAAAGGCCGCTATTGAAGCATCCTGGGCATCCATAACACCTCAGCAATGCCACAGGCTGATTGCCTCCATGCCACGCCGCATTGATGCAGTAATCTGTGCAAAAGGATTCCCAACCAAGTACTGAGTGCATTAATGGACATTTTCAAATGTTTGATTTTGTTTTGCTGTTATAATTTTTTTTTTACTTGGTCTGAGGAAATATTCTAATATTTTGAGATAGGATTTTTGAGTTTTCTTCAGCTGTACGCCATAATCAGCGATATTAAAACAATAAAAGGCTTGCGATATTTCAGTTGATTTGTAATGAATCCAGAATGTATGACATTTCATGTTTTTTAATTGCATTACAGAAAATAAAGAACTTTATCACAATATTCTAATTTTCTGAGACAGTCCTGTACAGGCCTTACTGAGTGTTTCAAAGACAATAACAATAAGACTTTTTATGTCTTATTCTTTACATTTTCATGATGTTGACTGAATAGACAATGAACCCAAAATAGACTTAAACAGTAATAATCATCATGTAGTGCACACCATAGGTTGCAAGAACAAAGAAAAAAATAAACAAACCAAAATAAAATAATGAGTCAGGTGTCTGAAGGAAATAGTAAAACACTGGAGTAACATCCAATAGTGTAGCTTCACTTAGAAAGTGAGTGATCAAAGATCCAGAGCAAAGACAATAATTTTTTCACTTTTTTCACATCATGTTCTTCGAGAGTACTTTGTGCAAAAATTATTGAATTGTTTTCTCATAGAGGTAATTTGGTATTTCGAATGTCTATTCCTTGTCTTATTATGGATTTGATTGAAGTCATTTAATCATAGCAAACAGTGTGAAAAATAAATAAAAAAATTATTCAGAGTGAGCTATCTTAAAGGACTTTAGAGTGTGTGCTCATATACAAACCCATTAGAATTCATCACTCTGTTTTGTTCATGGTAATTTGATTTGGAATGCTGAATGGGTGATATAGTCTTGTGAGTATTAGCCCAAGGGGACAGAGTGGGAGCATGTCAGTGGAGAAGCTACACAGATTGAGGAAATGTGGGGGGTAAAGTGAGCAGCAGAAAAGAAAAAATGTTGAGAATCACAGTCTCCTTAGGGAGCTCTTGTGAAATAAAAAAGGGGAAAGCATCAACACACATTATGCAACGGCAGATGAAAGAAACAAGAATGATGAAATGTAGACAAGTGGCCTCCGATCCTTTTAAAGTTCAAGGTTACTTTATTAATACCCATTGGTAAATCTGTTTTGCAGTTGTTCACAACAGTCGTATAATCACAAACATCTTAAGACAACCAGTAATTTCAGTAAGTTCATTTTAGTAACATCAGTTGGAACAAAGCTGTGTTTTTTTTGCTCAAAATGTTATAGGCCTCCAAAATGAATATCACACTTGGATAAAACACAACTCATGTGAAGGTAATAGTTTGCAGTCTCACTGTATAATGCAAAAAAATAGATATCAATACATCCATTCCTTGGCAGTTCGTAGGTCTTTTGTGGCTGGGAAGTAATGCTCAAACTTTTTAAAAAGCAAAGACAGGTGAACGAAGGCTCTGGCTAAGTCTCTTCCAAAATCCCTGCTAATGTTTGAAATAAGTTATATATACCTCTGTTCACACGTTGTCCCCAAAAGTCCAGTTTTGCTTTAAATGTAACTACTTTATCTGCTAACTTAAAGACAGTTGTCAATTTCCCTTTTAGTGAAACGTGCAGCCAGTGTTGACTGTTTTTCTGAGAGAAATCTCTGCAGGGCTCTTGTAATTCAATTACTCTGGCCAGCAATCTCTCTCGGGATAACCATCTTATTTCTATATATAAGAGGACGTCTGTGCTCCACGCCCATCTCTTCACAAAGCTGCTCAAACAAGTAAAGGGCATGTGCTATGAAATGGTTAATAACTTTAACTACATCATCCAATACACTTTTAAGTTCCGGTTTAATTTTTTTACTAGCCAGCATGTCCCTGTGAATGACACAATATGTAGACTCACATTCATGTGCAACTTCTTTTGTCCATGTCATGATTTGGGCCTGTTTGTGTTTTTGGGGATGTTGGACCTTTCTTTCCCATTTCATGCTCCACACTCCTCTCAACCATCTCACAGTCATTACTCACTCACCATAATCAGCTCACCCTGCCACTGACTAAATATCATCAGTCCATTCCACCCGGGACTCCACCTACATATATCTGCCTCTCACAGTCAGTCAGTGCCAGAACATCTTGTCTCTCTGCTTGCATGAGCTTCTCCTCCATGACTGTGTTACATCGCTTGCTGATCCTCTGCTCCTGTGCTCGCCCTGCTCTCACTAGGTTATCACTTAGTGTTCTGTATGCATCAGCAGCTTTATTGATTCCTTTTTGGATTCTGGCTTGCGCTGCCCTCGCTGGGAACTCAGCTGATTCGCTCTAACCTTGACTGTCTGTGACTTTTGGATTCTGCAAAGCCCCTTGGACTGCTTTTCCCAGCTCTCTCAACTGGTTACTGCCAACTTCACCTGGTCAGCCTGGTTCAAAGTTATTATTCATCTGGTCAGCTACCTGTCTTCGCCACCATCACCTGGTCAGTCCATACCTGCCACTTTCACCTGGTCACCTCCTGCCATCTACATTCATCAGCCCATTGGTCCCACAGGATGGCAGGGAGAGTGAGACAGCCTCCCCCCGCTATGTGCATGGACATGCAGACAGTGTGCAAATGCGCTGTATCCAGGCTCAACATCCCCTGACCGGCAATTGTAGCGGAGACCACAAGATCCCACTACGAAGGGAAGAAATTGCCTGCAGAACATGGGGAAATCAATGGGGATGATGGTGTTGCAGGAAGGAGCTAGGTGGCTCAACCTGACCAACCTATCAGACCATGAAAGGGATGAGACTTTGGACATGCCAATTGTGCCGGAAGGCATCTTCGATCCACTTTGCGATTCCATGCAACAGCGGTGTGAAGCTCAGAAAAAGGACGAGGCACTCTGTTTCTGCCCACCCAGGAAGACGGAACCTTCTCCTCACGTGATATCACGCCCAGGCAACGCCTCGGCCCACTCCTTTCAAGACCCACAGATGGCCAAAACCCAATCCCACTCCACCTGCCCCAACCGAATCAGAATCAGATCAGAATCAGAATCAAGTTTATTGCCAAGTAGGTTTGCACTTACAAGGAATTTGACTTGGTGTTGATGGTGCAGACAAAACAAAAAAAAAAAAAAAATATATATATATATATATATATACAGAATCCAGAGCTATATGCACGGTAAACTGTGCGTTAATGTAACGCAGAAGGTCTGGAGATGCTACGTTGGTGTAGCTTGTAGGTCCTGAACGGGGGAGGGAGAGAGGCAGTGTCAAGTGTCTTGTTGATAAGGCTGGTAGCGGATGGGAAAAAACTGTTCTTGTGGCGTGGGGTTCTGGTCCTGATGGACCGCAGCCTCCTGCCAGAGGGAAGTGTCTGAAATAGTCTGTGACTGGGGTACGAGGGATCAGCCACAATCTTCCCTGCACGCCTCAGAGTCCTGGAGGCGAACAGGTCCTGGAGAGATGGAAGATTGCAGCCAATCACCTTCTCTGCAGACCGGATGACACGCTGCAGTTTGCCCTTGTCCTTGGCGGTGGCACCAGCGTACCAGATGGTGATGGAGGAGGTGAGGATGGACTCAATGATGGAGGAGTAGAACTGCACCATTATTGTCCTTGGCAGGTTAAATTTCTTCAGCTGCCGCAGGAAGTACATCCTCTGCTGGGCTTTCTTGGTGAGGGAGTTGATGTTCAGCTCCCACTTTAGGTCCTGGGAGATGATAGTTCCCAGGAAGCGGAAAGACTCCACAGTGTCAATTGTGGAGTCACAGAGGGTGATTGGGGTAGCTGGGGCTGAGTTCTTCCTGAAGTCCACAACCATCTCCACTGTTTTTAGAGCGTTGAGCTCCAGGTTGTTCTCCCTGTACCAGGTCGCCAGATGGTCAGCCTCCCACATGTAGGCGGACTCGTCACCATCAGAGATAAGTCCGATGAGAGTGGTGTCATCTGCGAACTTCAGAAGCTTGACAGAGTGATGACTGGAGGTGCAGCTGTTGGTGTACAGGGAGAAGAGCAGAGGAGAAAGAACACAGCCCTGGGGGGAACCAGCGCTGATGAGCTGTGAGTCGGAGTCATGTTTTCCCAGCTTTACGTGCTGCTTCCTGTCAGACAGGAAGTCCGTAATCCACCTGCAGATGGAGTCAGGCACACTCAGCTGGGAGAGCTTTTCCTGAAGCAGAGCTGGGACGATTGTGTTGAAGGCAGAGCTGAAATCCACAAACAGGATCCTGGCGTAGGTACCTGCGGAGTCCAGGTGCTGGAGGATGTAGGATGTAACCGGGAATGGAGGCAGACAGGGCTGGCCCGGGGAAGCTGTCAAAGCCTTCGGTAGCTTCTCCTGCGGGCCATTCGGCACAGACCTCTAGTTATGAGGCCAGGAGAAAGAAAAGAGCATTCCCCCAGCCAGAGGACGAGGATGCTTGACTGCTGGGACAACTGTTTCTGTCCCGACTATGAGTCACGCAAGCACACATACATGTTCAAAACCAAAAATAAAACATGTTCTTCTGTCGCATCCAGAGCCAAGGTCGAGGGCACTGATGAAAACACAAAAAATATTCAGGATATTTTTGCAGCCACACTTTTTCCTCGAAGATGATGGGTCCCCACTATCCTTCCAGGTTTTAATAATGTGTTGGACAGTTAACCCAGTTTTGGTAGTTTCTGTATTCTGAGATGTTTTCTCTGCTTGATGCATGCCAATGATTTAACCCTTCTAAAATAGACTGACATCTTATCACGACCACGGAATGTGTCGATTGACTTGGTTTAAGAAATGAGAAGCAACTCATCGCACCAGTTGGGGTTAAATTACTTGTTGCCATCTGAAACATGCATGCATTAATTATCCAATAGGAGGCTCGTGCCTATTTGCTTAGTTAAGTTCAGGTGGCAAACTGTTTTGGCCAGGCAGTGTACTATTGTTCACAAAACTGGTTTGGCTTCTCCAAAATTATGGTTCCACACGGATTTCTCAAAAGAAATAAGTGCTTGGCCAACCTTGAGGTCACCTTTGATATGGAACATGCCATGTGCTGGGTTTCTCCTCACCACATGGCATTTTTACATTGGAGATTTTGCAGCTTCGGTTTGATTTAGATTAAGATTGTTAATACCAGTGGTGGGCTCAGCTAACCAAAAATTCAGCTTTGAAAACTCTGATTCCACACACAAAAATATTAGGTTTGCTGCCGTTAAGCCGCAGATAACAATGAATATTTGGTTCATCTTTGACCTGGTCTGGCAGGACACATCCTTGATCCAAATACTGCAGGACTTGATTGGTAGGTGTTTCAGAAAACATTCACAGAAAAAAAAAATTTGGATACAGTAAATAAATGTAAAAAAGTCTACAGGATTTACATGGAATCAGCATGGTATCGCCAAAAAAGGAAGTAGGCCAAAACAATACTGTTACACAAAATGGAGGTATACATGAGTGCCATATAGACCTGTATCCTTCCACAACTTAACAAAATTTTAAAAGCTAGTTATCCCCTTCAGACCTGATTTCTTTTTTTTCCTATTGAGCAAAAAATGAACATAAAATGGTCCAACTGACTTTTGCTCCTCTTCAGCATAGAAATACAGGAAATAGACATTTTGTTTTTTGATGTGTACTGCAATGGATGCAATGACGAAAACCGCTTGTAATATCATGAAAACTTAAGTAGAAAAAAGGCACACTTTTCACATAGACATTATTTAATAACTACTTGGACAAATAAGCAGACATCAAGCTTCAAATGTTGAGCTCATCCCTGTCTGTGTAAAGCTATGAATTAGATATGAACTTGTATGATTGTGGGTAATGTTAACTTAGACAAAATCTCTTGTTTTTAGTAATGTTCTTAATAGAACTTCCAAATGCATTTCCAGACTTTTCAATATAGTAAACTAAACATGTAACAACTGAATATACAGTGACTGAAAAATTGGTTAAGCATCTGTTGTGAAATGATGTTGAGCAGGACCCAAATGCAGGGAGGAGGAATCAGCTGAAAGTAAACAATTTCACTTGGCAAAAAATGAAATTCACAACCGTCCGTCCGTCCGTCTTCTTCCGCTTATCCGGGGTCGGGTCGCGGGGGTAGCAGCTTCAGTAGGGAGGCCCAGACGTCCCTCTCCCTGGCCACTTGGGCCAGCTCCTCAGGAGGAATCCCAAGGCGTTCCCAGGCCAGCCGGGAGACATAGTCCCTCCAGCGTGTCCTGGGTCTTCCCCTGGGCCTCCTCCCGGTGGGACGTGCCCGGAACACCTCACCAGGGAGGCGTCCAGGAGGCATCCTGACCAGATGCCTGAGCCACCTCAACTGGCTCCTCTCGACGTGGAGGAGCAGCGGCTCTACTCTGAGTCCTCCCCGGATGACTGAGCTCCTCACCCTATCTCTAAGGGAGAGCCCAGACACACTACGGAGAAAACTCATTTCAGCCGCTTGTATCCGGGATCTTGTTCTTTCGGTCACGACCCAAAGCTCATGACCATAGATGAGGGTAGGAACGTAGATCGACCGGTAAATCGAGAGCTTCGCCTTTTGGCTCAGCTCTCTCTTCACCACAACGGATCGGTACAGCGCCCGCTTCACAGCAGACGCTGCACCAATCCGCCTGTCGATCTCCCGCTCCATCCTCCCCTCATTCGTGAACAAGACCCCAAGATACTTGAACTCCTCCACTAGGGGCAGCACATCCTCCCCAACCCGGAGAAGGCACTCTACCCTTTTCCGGTTCAAGACCATGGTCTCGGATTTGGAGGCACTGATTTTCATCCTGGCCGCTTCGCACTCGGCTGCGAACCGCTCCAGTGAGAGCTGTAGATCACGCCCTGATGAAGCCAATAGGACCACGTCATCCGCGAATAGCAGAGACGCAATCCTAAGGCCACCAAAACGGATCCCCTCAACACCTTGGCTGCGCCTAGAAATTCTGTCCATAAAAGTTATGAACAGAATCAGTGACAAAGGGCAGCCTTGGCGGAGTCCAACTCTCACCGGAAACGAGTCCGACTTACTGCCGGCAATGCGGACCAGACTCTGACACCGGTCGTACAGAGACCTGACAGCCCTTATTAAAGGGTCCGGTACTCCATACTCCCGGAGTACCCCCCACAGGATCCCTCGGGGGACACGGTCGAATGCCTTCTCCAGATCCACAAAGCACATGTAGACTGGTTGGGCAAACTCCCATGCCCCCTCCAGAATCCTGCTGAGGGTATAGAGCTGGTCCAGTGTTCCACGGCCAGGACGAAAACCACACTGCTCTTCCTGAATCCGAGATTCGACTATCCGACGGACCCTCCTTTCCAGAACCCCCGAATAGACCTTACCAGGGAGGCTTAAGAGTGTGATTCCCCTGTAGTTGGAACACACTCT
>JAZIBN010000155.1:0-29206 GCA_037039145.1 Fundulus diaphanus
TCTCCCCCATGTTTGGGGGGGCTGCGGACGCGCCTGAGGCGTCGGCGTCTCTCTGCGACGGACGGTTCTGGCGGTAGGCCGAAACGGCGCAAAAAGGATCGGACAAAACGGTCGAAATCGAAGAGGGGAGCCCGGCACGGGGAAAGGAGGCCCGCCGTTGCGCTCGGGGGCTCGTGCCGCTTCGCCAGACGCCCCACACGACACGTCTGGGGCGACGTTTGAGAAATGTCCCATCCTCAGCGGCGGGCGTTTGGGGCGGAGGGCGGGCCGGGAAGCGTCCGACGGAGCTTGGAGTCGGTCGTGCATGCTCAGGGGTTCCCCCTGAGTCCGCAGACACCTCGTTTGTCTGGCTTCAGGAACTTGCCCAAAACGATGGCAAACTGCTCCAAGTCTTTTGGTTGCATGTGCCTGTTAGGAGCCTTACCAGACGTGTGCGGGATGCATTTCCCGGTGTCTCCGGTGGTTACACCTGCCCTGGAGATGTGAGGTGTCTGAGGAAGTGGTTCAGTACTGAAAGACGATGGATTTGGAGGCGAATTGGACTGAGCCTGGCTCTGGTTTGAGGCCTGCTTTTATTTCCATCGCTCTGCAAAGAGCCAGCGGGTCACTGTGCAGCCTGGCTTGGATCTGAGGCCTGCTTTTATTCCCCACGCTTTCCAAAGAGCTGCAGACGTGTCGCTCTGCAGCCTGGCTTGGATCTGAGGCCTGCTTTCATTCCCCACGCTTTCCAAAGAGAAAGCGGGTCACTGTGCAGCCTGGCTCGGATCTGAGGCCTGCTTTTATTTCCCACGCTTTCCAAAGAGCTGCAGACGTGTCGCTCTGCAGCTTGGCTTGGATTTGAGGCCTGCTTTCATTTCCATCGCTCTGCAAAGAGCAAGGGGGTCACTGTGCAGCCTGGCTTGGATTTGAGGCCTGCTTTTATTTCCCACACTTTTCAACCTCTTGATGTGGGTTCCTCCAGCCTGTGTAAGGATTTCTGTGGTAGAATGCCTAAACCCAACCCCAGCAGGTGTTACCTTGACCCCTTATCTATTGCCCCTGCCCAACGGTCTTAACTAATTCTAACCTCCTAGGGGATTCTTGCCTAAACCCAACCTCTTGGAGATGGCTCCAAGTGTTTGGTTGCAGGCCCCTGTGGGAACCTTACCAGACTGGTGTTTGAGGAAGTGCTTCAGTACTGAAATAAAATGGATTTTGGAACAAATTCAAATGACTTTGGCTTCAAGTTGAGGCCTGCTTTTAGAGGGGGGGGGGGGGGGTTGGTTGGGTTTAGGAGTCTGACACAGTGGTTCAATGTTGAAATAAAAATCAATTGCAACAAATTCAATAGAGCCTGGCTTGGATCTGAGGCCTGCTTTTATTCCCCACGCTTCCCAAAGAGCAGACGTGTCTCTCTGCGGCCTGGTCTGAGTGCACAGAGTTGAATCTCTGCTGTTGGCACTGCTAAAGTAAAGCAGCCAGGTGTTTTAAAACTGGCTGGATGAGTCAGAGGCACCCTGAAGATGATGTGTGCCCAATTTGAGCCTTCTCTGCTGGCCAGAAGCTTTGAATTTCAGCCTGATAGGGTGCATGAAGCTGGAACCGCAGATTTCCCCACCCCTGCTGGCCAAAGCAGGGAACTGTTAGGGTGAGGCTCTGCTTGCCAAGGAACATGTGTTTTCCCGCAGCATAGACTGAGTGGGCCAGAACAGCTCCACCTGCTGGCCAGAGGGTAGAAGCGTCAGGCTTTGCAACCTTACCAGGGGCGCGGAGGCCTTGCAGGCTCGCCGCTTGGGTTGGGATCGCGGAGGGGGGCTTAAGAGTGGGTTCCCCGGGTTTGCCTGGAGGTGCAGGCTGTGGATGTGGCTGAGCCAGGGCCCAGGCTTGTGTGAGAGCGTGGCCCGGCCTGGCTGGCAGCTGGAAGTAGGGCTGGCTGAGCGGAGGGGGGAGTGCTGCAGGCAGGCTGGAGAGTATGTTTACAGAGTGAAAAAGGCTTTGCTTGCGTGACAACAAGGTCCCGTTTTTCCCAGGCCGGAGAGCACACGCAGCGTTGCTCCGCAGCCAGGCGTGGCTCCGAAAGGTTGAGCCGTTGCAGTGGCTACAGCTGCGCGCGATGGTGCAAGAGCCGCTAAAATGTTATGTTCGGGCAAGAGCCCCTGAACTGTTATGTTCAGGCAAGAGCCCCTAAGATGTTAGGGTTTGTGGAGAGCAGCTGGGCAGGGGCATTAAACAAAGGATCAAGGTTAGACCTGCTGGGTTGGGTTTAGGTAAGTGACCAGTGGTTGGATATGGAAATAAAGTTGAATGGGAAGGAATGGAAATGAGTCTGGCTGGGATCTGAATTCAATTCAATCGAAGTCAATTTTATTTATATAGCGCCAATGCGTGAAACATGTCATCTCAAGGCACTTTACAAAGTCAAGTTCAATCCTATTATACAGATTAGTTTGAGGGCTGCTGTAATTTCCCAGGCTCTCCAAAGAGCAGCCGTGTCACTCTGCAGCCTGCCCTGAGTGGATAAAGTCGAATCTCTGCTGTTGGCAAGCGTTGGGGTGAGGCTGTGATAGTGGAGTGTATGGAAAGACATATGTGTGGGAGCACAGCATAGCGTGAGTGTCCAGCCACCTGCTGGCCAACACGTGCATTGCACCATTTTGCCAAATGAGACCCAAAGTTAAAACGTTCACAACTTCAACACGGAGACAGCTAGGCCTGTGAAACTCGGCAGGCATGTGGGCCACACAGTAAAGTATTTTTCAGAGCAATGTCAGCATCGTGGGCCCACTGTAGCGCCCGCTAGCGGCCGCGGAAGGTGCACACTTTGCAAAAAATCTCACTCAAAACGTAGAGCAGCGAGCCCTTTCAAAGTGGCAGAACGCGTCAGAGGCACCCTGAAGATGATGTGTGCCCAATTTGAGCCTTCTCTGCTGGCCAGAAGCTTTGAATTTCAGCCTGATAGGGTGCATGAAGCTGGAACAGCAGATTTCCCCCCCTGCTGGCCAAAGCAGGGAACTGTTAGGGTGAGGCTCTGCTTGCCAAGGAACATATGTTTTCCCACTGCATAGACTGAGTGGGCAGGATACAGCTCCACCTGCTGGCCAACATATGCTTTGCACCATGTGGGCAAATGTGATACCCTGAAGTCATGGCAAAGTTTAAACGTGCACAACTTGAAAAGCAAGCCAGCTAGGCTTTTGAAACTCGGCAGGCATGTGGGGCACACACTCAATTATTTTTCAGAGCAATTTCGGAATCGTGGGCCCACTGTAGCGCCCGCTAGCGGCCGCGGAAGGTGCACACTTTGCAAAAAATCTCACTCGAAAGGTAGAGCAGCGAGCCCTTTCAAGGTGGCAGAATGCGTCAAAGGCACCCTGAAGATGATGTGTGGCGATTTGGAGCCTTCTCTGCTGGCCAGAAGCTTTGAATTTCAGCCTGATAGGGTGCATGAAGCTGGAACAGCAGATTTCCCCCCCTGCTGGCCAAAGCAGGGAACTGTTAGGGTGAGGCTCTGCTTGCCAAGGAACATATGTTTTCCCACTGCATAGACTGAGTGGGCAGGATACAGCTCCACCTGCTGGCCAACATATGGTTTGCACCATGTGGGCAAATGTGATACCCTGAAGTCATGGCAAAGTTTAAACGTGCACAACTTGAAAAGCAAGCCAGCTAGGCTTTTGAAACTCGGCAGGCATGTGGGGCACACACTCAATTATTTTTCAGAGCAATTTCGGCATCGTGGGCCCACTGTAGCGCCCGCTAGCGGCCGCGGAAGGTGCACACTTTGCAAAAAATCTCACTCGAAATGTACAGCAGCGAGCCCTTTCAAAGTGGCAGAATGCGTCAAAGGCACCCTGAAGATGATGTGTGGCGATTTGGAGCCTTCTCTGCTGGCCAGAAGCTTTGAATTTCAGCCTGATAGGGTGCATGAAGCTGGAAAATCAGATTTCCCCCCTGCTGGCCAAAGCAGGGAAGTGTTGGGTTGAAACAGATACCTCCATCTGCTGGCCAGAGAAGGGAACTGTCATATGAGGGACACAGCTCCATCTGCTGGCCAAAAGAGGCGTTGCACTAATCCGTCTTAGGTTAGGGGGTAAACACCACCTGAGGATCGGACAAAAGTGGATTTGGGGGTAAAGTAAAGGCGGTAGGGAGCTGAAAGCGGGCTCCTCCCCCATGTTTGGGGGGGGCTGCGGACGCGCCTGAGGCGTCGGCGTCTCTCTGCGACGGACGGTTCTGGCGGTAGGCCGAAACGGCGCAAAAAGGATCGGACAAAACGGTCGAAATCGAAGAGGGGAGCCCGGCACGGGGAAAGGAGGCCCGCCGTTGCGCTCGGGGGCTCGTGCCGCTTCGCCAGACGCCCCACACGACACGTCTGGGGCGACGTTTGAGAAATGTCCCATCCTCAGCGGCGGGCGTTTGGGGCGGAGGGCGGGCCGGGAAGCGTCCGACGGAGCTTGGAGTCGGTCGTGCATGCTCAGGGGTTCCCCCTGAGTCCTCAGACACCTCGTTTGTCTGGCTTCAGGAACTTGCCCAAAACGATGGCAAACTGCTCCAAGTGTTTTGGTTGCATGTGCCTGTTAGGAGCCTTACCAGACGTGTGCGGGATGCATTTCCCGGTGTCTCCGGTGGTTACACCTGCCCTGGAGATGTGAGGTGTCTGAGGAAGTGGTTCAGTACTGAAAGACGATGGATTTGGAGGCCAATTGGACTGAGCCTGGCTCTGGTTTGAGGCCTGCTTTCGTTTCCATCGCTCTGCAAAGAGCAGGGGGGTCACTGTGCAGCCTGGCTTGGATCTGAGGCCTGCTTTTATTCCCCACGCTTCCCAAAGAGCTGCAGACGTGTCGCTCTGCAGCCCGTCTTGGATTTGAGGCCTGCTTTCATTTCCAACGCTCTGCAAAGAGCAAGGGGGTCACTGTGCAGCCTGGCTTGGATCTGAGGCCTGCTTTTATTTCCCACGCTTCCCAAAGAGCTGCAAACGTGTCGCTCTGCAGCCTGGCTTGGATCTGAGGCCTGCTTTTATTCCCCACGCTTCCCAAAGAGCAGACGTGTCGCTCTGCGGCCTGGTCTGAGTGCACAGAGTTGAATCTCTGCTGTTGGCACTGCTAAAGTAAAGCAGCCAGGTGTTTTAAAACTGGCTGGATGAGTCAGAGGCACCCTGAAGATGATGTGTGCCCAATTTGAGCCTTCTCTGCTGGCCAGAAGCTTTGAATTTCAGCCTGATAGGGTGCATGAAGCTGGAACAGCAGACTTCCCCCCCTGCTGGCCAAAGCAGGGAACTGTTAGGGTGAGGCTCTGCTTGCCAAGGAACATATGCCTTCCTGCTGCATAGACTGAGTGCCACAGAAGAGCTCCACCTGCTGGCCACAGCAGGGAACTGTTTAAAGGAGAGAGCCAGCTCCATCTGCTGGCCACAGCAGGGAACTGTTTAAAGGAGAGAGCCAGCTCCATCTGCTGGCCAGAGCAGGGAACTGTCATATGAGGGACACAGCTCCATCTGCTGGCCAAAAGAGGCGTTGCACTAATCCGTCTTAGGTTAGAGGGTAAACACCACCTGAGGATCGGACAAAAGTGGATTTGGGGGTAAAGTAAAGGCGGTAGGGAGCTGAAAGCGGGCTCCTCCCCCATGTTTGGGGGGGCTGCGGACGCGCCTGAGGCGTCGGCGTCTCTCTGCGACGGACGGTTCTGGCGGTAGGCCGAAACGGCGCAAAAAGGATCGGACAAAACGGTCGAAATCGAAGAGGGGAGCCCGGCACGGGGAAAGGAGGCCCGCCGTTGCGCTCGGGGGCTCGTGCCGCTTCGCCAGACGCCCCACACGACACGTCTGGGGCGACGTTTGAGAAATGTCCCATCCTCAGCGGCGGGCGTTTGGGGCGGAGGGCGGGCCGGGAAGCGTCCGACGGAGCTTGGAGTCGGTCGTGCATGCTCAGGGGTTCCCCCTGAGTCCTCAGACACCTCGTTTGTCTGGCTTCAGGAACTTGCCCAAAACGATGGCAAACTGCTCCAAGTGTTTTGGTTGCATGTGCCTGTTAGGAGCCTTACCAGACGTGTGCGGGATGCATTTCCCGGTGTCTCCGGTGGTTACACCTGCCCTGGAGATGTGAGGTGTCTGAGGAAGTGGTTCAGTACTGAAAGACGATGGATTTGGAGGCGAATTGGACTGAGCCTGGCTCTGGTTTGAGGCCTGCTTTTATTTCCATCGCTCTGCAAAGAGCCAGCGGGTCACTGTGCAGCCTGGCTTGGATCTGAGGCCTGCTTTTATTCCCCACGCTTTCCAAAGAGCTGCAGACGTGTCGCTCTGCAGCCTGGCTTGGATCTGAGGCCTGCTTTCATTCCCCACGCTTTCCAAAGAGAAAGCGGGTCACTGTGCAGCCTGGCTCGGATCTGAGGCCTGCTTTTATTTCCCACGCTTTCCAAAGAGCTGCAGACGTGTCGCTCTGCAGCTTGGCTTGGATTTGAGGCCTGCTTTCATTTCCATCGCTCTGCAAAGAGCAAGGGGGTCACTGTGCAGCCTGGCTTGGATTTGAGGCCTGCTTTTATTTCCCACACTTTTCAACCTCTTGATGTGGGTTCCTCCAGCCTGTGTAAGGATTTCTGTGGTAGAATGCCTAAACCCAACCCCAGCAGGTGTTACCTTGACCCCTTATCTATTGCCCCTGCCCAACGGTCTTAACTAATTCTAACCTCCTAGGGGATTCTTGCCTAAACCCAACCTCTTGGAGATGGCTCCAAGTGTTTGGTTGCAGGCCCCTGTGGGAACCTTACCAGACTGGTGTTTGAGGAAGTGCTTCAGTACTGAAATAAAATGGATTTTGGAACAAATTCAAATGACTTTGGCTTCAAGTTGAGGCCTGCTTTTAGAGGGGGGGGGGGGGGTTGGTTGGGTTTAGGAGTCTGACACAGTGGTTCAATGTTGAAATAAAAATCAATTGCAACAAATTCAATAGAGCCTGGCTTGGATCTGAGGCCTGCTTTTATTCCCCACGCTTCCCAAAGAGCAGACGTGTCTCTCTGCGGCCTGGTCTGAGTGCACAGAGTTGAATCTCTGCTGTTGGCACTGCTAAAGTAAAGCAGCCAGGTGTTTTAAAACTGGCTGGATGAGTCAGAGGCACCCTGAAGATGATGTGTGCCCAATTTGAGCCTTCTCTGCTGGCCAGAAGCTTTGAATTTCAGCCTGATAGGGTGCATGAAGCTGGAACCGCAGATTTCCCCACCCCTGCTGGCCAAAGCAGGGAACTGTTAGGGTGAGGCTCTGCTTGCCAAGGAACATGTGTTTTCCCGCAGCATAGACTGAGTGGGCCAGAACAGCTCCACCTGCTGGCCAGAGGGTAGAAGCGTCAGGCTTTGCAACCTTACCAGGGGCGCGGAGGCCTTGCAGGCTCGCCGCTTGGGTTGGGATCGCGGAGGGGGGCTTAAGAGTGGGTTCCCCGGGTTTGCCTGGAGGTGCAGGCTGTGGATGTGGCTGAGCCAGGGCCCAGGCTTGTGTGAGAGCGTGGCCCGGCCTGGCTGGCAGCTGGAAGTAGGGCTGGCTGAGCGGAGGGGGGAGTGCTGCAGGCAGGCTGGAGAGTATGTTTACAGAGTGAAAAAGGCTTTGCTTGCGTGACAACAAGGTCCCGTTTTTCCCAGGCCGGAGAGCACACGCAGCGTTGCTCCGCAGCCAGGCGTGGCTCCGAAAGGTTGAGCCGTTGCAGTGGCTACAGCTGCGCGCGATGGTGCAAGAGCCGCTAAAATGTTATGTTCGGGCAAGAGCCCCTGAACTGTTATGTTCAGGCAAGAGCCCCTAAGATGTTAGGGTTTGTGGAGAGCAGCTGGGCAGGGGCATTAAACAAAGGATCAAGGTTAGACCTGCTGGGTTGGGTTTAGGTAAGTGACCAGTGGTTGGATATGGAAATAAAGTTGAATGGGAAGGAATGGAAATGAGTCTGGCTGGGATCTGAATTCAATTCAATCGAAGTCAATTTTATTTATATAGCGCCAATGCGTGAAACATGTCATCTCAAGGCACTTTACAAAGTCAAGTTCAATCCTATTATACAGATTAGTTTGAGGGCTGCTGTAATTTCCCAGGCTCTCCAAAGAGCAGCCGTGTCACTCTGCAGCCTGCCCTGAGTGGATAAAGTCGAATCTCTGCTGTTGGCAAGCGTTGGGGTGAGGCTGTGATAGTGGAGTGTATGGAAAGACATATGTGTGGGAGCACAGCATAGCGTGAGTGTCCAGCCACCTGCTGGCCAACACGTGCATTGCACCATTTTGCCAAATGAGACCCAAAGTTAAAACGTTCACAACTTCAACACGGAGACAGCTAGGCCTGTGAAACTCGGCAGGCATGTGGGCCACACAGTAAAGTATTTTTCAGAGCAATGTCAGCATCGTGGGCCCACTGTAGCGCCCGCTAGCGGCCGCGGAAGGTGCACACTTTGCAAAAAATCTCACTCAAAACGTAGAGCAGCGAGCCCTTTCAAAGTGGCAGAACGCGTCAGAGGCACCCTGAAGATGATGTGTGCCCAATTTGAGCCTTCTCTGCTGGCCAGAAGCTTTGAATTTCAGCCTGATAGGGTGCATGAAGCTGGAACAGCAGATTTCCCCCCCTGCTGGCCAAAGCAGGGAACTGTTAGGGTGAGGCTCTGCTTGCCAAGGAACATATGTTTTCCCACTGCATAGACTGAGTGGGCAGGATACAGCTCCACCTGCTGGCCAACATATGGTTTGCACCATGTGGGCAAATGTGATACCCTGAAGTCATGGCAAAGTTTAAACGTGCACAACTTGAAAAGCAAGCCAGCTAGGCTTTTGAAACTCGGCAGGCATGTGGGGCACACACTCAATTATTTTTCAGAGCAATTTCGGCATCGTGGGCCCACTGTAGCGCCCGCTAGCGGCCGCGGAAGGTGCACACTTTGCAAAAAATCTCACTCGAAATGTACAGCAGCGAGCCCTTTCAAAGTGGCAGAATGCGTCAAAGGCACCCTGAAGATGATGTGTGGCGATTTGGAGCCTTCTCTGCTGGCCAGAAGCTTTGAATTTCAGCCTGATAGGGTGCATGAAGCTGGAAAATCAGATTTCCCCCCCTGCTGGCCAAAGCAGGGAAGTGTTGGGTTGAAACAGATACCTCCATCTGCTGGCCAGAGAAGGGAACTGTCATATGAGGGACACAGCTCCATCTGCTGGCCAAAAGAGGCGTTGCACTAATCCGTCTTAGGTTAGGGGGTAAACACCACCTGAGGATCGGACAAAAGTGGATTTGGGGGTAAAGTAAAGGCGGTAGGGAGCTGAAAGCGGGCTCCTCCCCCATGTTTGGGGGGGCTGCGGACGCGCCTGAGGCGTCGGCGTCTCTCTGCGACGGACGGTTCTGGCGGTAGGCCGAAACGGCGCAAAAAGGATCGGACAAAACGGTCGAAATCGAAGAGGGGAGCCCGGCACGGGGAAAGGAGGCCCGCCGTTGCGCTCGGGGGCTCGTGCCGCTTCGCCAGACGCCCCACACGACACGTCTGGGGCGACGTTTGAGAAATGTCCCATCCTCAGCGGCGGGCGTTTGGGGCGGAGGGCGGGCCGGGAAGCGTCCGACGGAGCTTGGAGTCGGTCGTGCATGCTCAGGGGTTCCCCCTGAGTCCGCAGACACCTCGTTTGTCTGGCTTCAGGAACTTGCCCAAAACGATGGCAAACTGCTCCAAGTGTTTTGGTTGCATGTGCCTGTTAGGAGCCTTACCAGACGTGTGCGGGATGCATTTCCCGGTGTCTCCGGTGGTTACACCTGCCCTGGAGATGTGAGGTGTCTGAGGAAGTGGTTCAGTACTGAAAGACGATGGATTTGGAGGCGAATTGGACTGAGCCTGGCTCTGGTTTGAGGCCTGCTTTTATTTCCATCGCTCTGCAAAGAGCCAGCGGGTCACTGTGCAGCCTGGCTTGGATCTGAGGCCTGCTTTTATTCCCCACGCTTTCCAAAGAGCTGCAGACGTGTCGCTCTGCAGCCTGGCTTGGATCTGAGGCCTGCTTTCATTCCCCACGCTTTCCAAAGAGAAAGCGGGTCACTGTGCAGCCTGGCTCGGATCTGAGGCCTGCTTTTATTTCCCACGCTTTCCAAAGAGCTGCAGACGTGTCGCTCTGCAGCTTGGCTTGGATTTGAGGCCTGCTTTCATTTCCATCGCTCTGCAAAGAGCAAGGGGGTCACTGTGCAGCCTGGCTTGGATTTGAGGCCTGCTTTTATTTCCCACACTTTTCAACCTCTTGATGTGGGTTCCTCCAGCCTGTGTAAGGATTTCTGTGGTAGAATGCCTAAACCCAACCCCAGCAGGTGTTACCTTGACCCCTTATCTATTGCCCCTGCCCAACGGTCTTAACTAATTCTAACCTCCTAGGGGATTCTTGCCTAAACCCAACCTCTTGGAGATGGCTCCAAGTGTTTGGTTGCAGGCCCCTGTGGGAACCTTACCAGACTGGTGTTTGAGGAAGTGCTTCAGTACTGAAATAAAATGGATTTTGGAACAAATTCAAATGACTTTGGCTTCAAGTTGAGGCCTGCTTTTAGAGGGGGGGGGGGGGGTTGGTTGGGTTTAGGAGTCTGACACAGTGGTTCAATGTTGAAATAAAAATCAATTGCAACAAATTCAATAGAGCCTGGCTTGGATCTGAGGCCTGCTTTTATTCCCCACGCTTCCCAAAGAGCAGACGTGTCTCTCTGCGGCCTGGTCTGAGTGCACAGAGTTGAATCTCTGCTGTTGGCACTGCTAAAGTAAAGCAGCCAGGTGTTTTAAAACTGGCTGGATGAGTCAGAGGCACCCTGAAGATGATGTGTGCCCAATTTGAGCCTTCTCTGCTGGCCAGAAGCTTTGAATTTCAGCCTGATAGGGTGCATGAAGCTGGAACCGCAGATTTCCCCACCCCTGCTGGCCAAAGCAGGGAACTGTTAGGGTGAGGCTCTGCTTGCCAAGGAACATGTGTTTTCCCGCAGCATAGACTGAGTGGGCCAGAACAGCTCCACCTGCTGGCCAGAGGGTAGAAGCGTCAGGCTTTGCAACCTTACCAGGGGCGCGGAGGCCTTGCAGGCTCGCCGCTTGGGTTGGGATCGCGGAGGGGGGCTTAAGAGTGGGTTCCCCGGGTTTGCCTGGAGGTGCAGGCTGTGGATGTGGCTGAGCCAGGGCCCAGGCTTGTGTGAGAGCGTGGCCCGGCCTGGCTGGCAGCTGGAAGTAGGGCTGGCTGAGCGGAGGGGGGAGTGCTGCAGGCAGGCTGGAGAGTATGTTTACAGAGTGAAAAAGGCTTTGCTTGCGTGACAACAAGGTCCCGTTTTTCCCAGGCCGGAGAGCACACGCAGCGTTGCTCCGCAGCCAGGCGTGGCTCCGAAAGGTTGAGCCGTTGCAGTGGCTACAGCTGCGCGCGATGGTGCAAGAGCCGCTAAAATGTTATGTTCGGGCAAGAGCCCCTGAACTGTTATGTTCAGGCAAGAGCCCCTAAGATGTTAGGGTTTGTGGAGAGCAGCTGGGCAGGGGCATTAAACAAAGGATCAAGGTTAGACCTGCTGGGTTGGGTTTAGGTAAGTGACCAGTGGTTGGATATGGAAATAAAGTTGAATGGGAAGGAATGGAAATGAGTCTGGCTGGGATCTGAATTCAATTCAATCGAAGTCAATTTTATTTATATAGCGCCAATGCGTGAAACATGTCATCTCAAGGCACTTTACAAAGTCAAGTTCAATCCTATTATACAGATTAGTTTGAGGGCTGCTGTAATTTCCCAGGCTCTCCAAAGAGCAGCCGTGTCACTCTGCAGCCTGCCCTGAGTGGATAAAGTCGAATCTCTGCTGTTGGCAAGCGTTGGGGTGAGGCTGTGATAGTGGAGTGTATGGAAAGACATATGTGTGGGAGCACAGCATAGCGTGAGTGTCCAGCCACCTGCTGGCCAACACGTGCATTGCACCATTTTGCCAAATGAGACCCAAAGTTAAAACGTTCACAACTTCAACACGGAGACAGCTAGGCCTGTGAAACTCGGCAGGCATGTGGGCCACACAGTAAAGTATTTTTCAGAGCAATGTCAGCATCGTGGGCCCACTGTAGCGCCCGCTAGCGGCCGCGGAAGGTGCACACTTTGCAAAAAATCTCACTCAAAACGTAGAGCAGCGAGCCCTTTCAAAGTGGCAGAACGCGTCAGAGGCACCCTGAAGATGATGTGTGCCCAATTTGAGCCTTCTCTGCTGGCCAGAAGCTTTGAATTTCAGCCTGATAGGGTGCATGAAGCTGGAACAGCAGATTTCCCCCCCTGCTGGCCAAAGCAGGGAACTGTTAGGGTGAGGCTCTGCTTGCCAAGGAACATATGTTTTCCCACTGCATAGACTGAGTGGGCAGGATACAGCTCCACCTGCTGGCCAACATATGCTTTGCACCATGTGGGCAAATGTGATACCCTGAAGTCATGGCAAAGTTTAAACGTGCACAACTTGAAAAGCAAGCCAGCTAGGCTTTTGAAACTCGGCAGGCATGTGGGGCACACACTCAATTATTTTTCAGAGCAATTTCGGAATCGTGGGCCCACTGTAGCGCCCGCTAGCGGCCGCGGAAGGTGCACACTTTGCAAAAAATCTCACTCGAAAGGTAGAGCAGCGAGCCCTTTCAAGGTGGCAGAATGCGTCAAAGGCACCCTGAAGATGATGTGTGGCGATTTGGAGCCTTCTCTGCTGGCCAGAAGCTTTGAATTTCAGCCTGATAGGGTGCATGAAGCTGGAACAGCAGATTTCCCCCCCTGCTGGCCAAAGCAGGGAACTGTTAGGGTGAGGCTCTGCTTGCCAAGGAACATATGTTTTCCCACTGCATAGACTGAGTGGGCAGGATACAGCTCCACCTGCTGGCCAACATATGGTTTGCACCATGTGGGCAAATGTGATACCCTGAAGTCATGGCAAAGTTTAAACGTGCACAACTTGAAAAGCAAGCCAGCTAGGCTTTTGAAACTCGGCAGGCATGTGGGGCACACACTCAATTATTTTTCAGAGCAATTTCGGCATCGTGGGCCCACTGTAGCGCCCGCTAGCGGCCGCGGAAGGTGCACACTTTGCAAAAAATCTCACTCGAAATGTACAGCAGCGAGCCCTTTCAAAGTGGCAGAATGCGTCAAAGGCACCCTGAAGATGATGTGTGGCGATTTGGAGCCTTCTCTGCTGGCCAGAAGCTTTGAATTTCAGCCTGATAGGGTGCATGAAGCTGGAAAATCAGATTTCCCCCCCTGCTGGCCAAAGCAGGGAAGTGTTGGGTTGAAACAGATACCTCCATCTGCTGGCCAGAGAAGGGAACTGTCATATGAGGGACACAGCTCCATCTGCTGGCCAAAAGAGGCGTTGCACTAATCCGTCTTAGGTTAGGGGGTAAACACCACCTGAGGATCGGACAAAAGTGGATTTGGGGGTAAAGTAAAGGCGGTAGGGAGCTGAAAGCGGGCTCCTCCCCCATGTTTGGGGGGGCTGCGGACGCGCCTGAGGCTGTCGGCGTCTCTCTGCGACGGACGGTTCTGGCGGTAGGCCGAAACGGCGCAAAAAGGATCGGACAAAACGGTCGAAATCGAAGAGGGGAGCCCGGCACGGGGAAAGGAGGCCCGCCGTTGCGCTCGGGGGCTCGTGCCGCTTCGCCAGACGCCCCACACGACACGTCTGGGGCGACGTTTGAGAAATGTCCCATCCTCAGCGGCGGGCGTTTGGGGCGGAGGGCGGGCCGGGAAGCGTCCGACGGAGCTTGGAGTCGGTCGTGCATGCTCAGGGGTTCCCCCTGAGTCCTCAGACACCTCGTTTGTCTGGCTTCAGGAACTTGCCCAAAACGATGGCAAACTGCTCCAAGTGTTTTGGTTGCATGTGCCTGTTAGGAGCCTTACCAGACGTGTGCGGGATGCATTTCCCGGTGTCTCCGGTGGTTACACCTGCCCTGGAGATGTGAGGTGTCTGAGGAAGTGGTTCAGTACTGAAAGACGATGGATTTGGAGGCCAATTGGACTGAGCCTGGCTCTGGTTTGAGGCCTGCTTTCGTTTCCATCGCTCTGCAAAGAGCAGGGGGGTCACTGTGCAGCCTGGCTTGGATCTGAGGCCTGCTTTTATTCCCCACGCTTCCCAAAGAGCTGCAGACGTGTCGCTCTGCAGCCCGTCTTGGATTTGAGGCCTGCTTTCATTTCCAACGCTCTGCAAAGAGCAAGGGGGTCACTGTGCAGCCTGGCTTGGATCTGAGGCCTGCTTTTATTTCCCACGCTTTCCAAAGAGCTGCAGACGTGTCGCTCTGCAGCCTGGCTTGGATCTGAGGCCTGCTTTCATTCCCCACGCTTTCCAAAGAGCAAGCGGGTCACTGTGCAGCCTGGCTCGGATCTGAGGCCTGCTTTTATTTCCCACGCTTCCCAAAGAGCTGCAGACGTGTCGCTCTGCAGCCTGGTCTGAGTGGATAGAGGTGAATCTCTGCTGTTGGCAGCACCTTCGTGTGATCGGGCAAGAACTCCCTAGGTGGTTAGGTTCAGGCAAGAGCCCCTGAAAGGTTGAGGTTAGTGGAGAGCAGTTGGGCAGGGGCATTAAAGGAAGGCTCAAGGTGAGAGGTGCTGGGGGCGGTTGGGTTTAGGAGTCTGACACAGTGGTTCAATGTTGAAATAAAAATCAATTGCAACAAATTCAATAGAGCCTGGCTTGGATCTGAGGCCTGCTTTTATTCCCCACGCTTCCCAAAGAGCAGACGAGTCGCTCTGCGGCCTGGTCTGAGTGCACAGAGTTGAATCTCTGCTGTTGGCACTGCTAAAGTAAAGCAGCCAGGTGTTTTAAAACTGGCTGGATGAGTCAGAGGCACCCTGAAGATGATGTGTGCCCAATTTGAGCCTTCTCTGCTGGCCAGAAGCTTTGAATTTCAGCCTGATAGGGTGCATGAAGCTGGAACAGCAGACTTCCCCCCCTGCTGGCCAAAGCAGGGAACTGTTAGGGTGAGGCTCTGCTTGCCAAGGAACATATGCCTTCCTGCTGCATAGACTGAGTGCCACAGAAGAGCTCCACCTGCTGGCCACAGCAGGGAACTGTTTAAAGGAGAGAGCCAGCTCCATCTGCTGGCCACAGCAGGGAACTGTTTAAAGGAGAGAGCCAGCTCCATCTGCTGGCCAGAGCAGGGAACTGTCATATGAGGGACACAGCTCCATCTGCTGGCCAAAAGAGGCGTTGCACTAATCCGTCTTAGGTTAGAGGGTAAACACCACCTGAGGATCGGACAAAAGTGGATTTGGGGGTAAAGTAAAGGCGGTAGGGAGCTGAAAGCGGGCTCCTCCCCCATGTTTGGGGGGGCTGCGGACGCGCCTGAGGCGTCGGCGTCTCTCTGCGACGGACGGTTCTGGCGGTAGGCCGAAACGGCGCAAAAAGGATCGGACAAAACGGTCGAAATCGAAGAGGGGAGCCCGGCACGGGGAAAGGAGGCCCGCCGTTGCGCTCGGGGGCTCGTGCCGCTTCGCCAGACGCCCCACACGACACGTCTGGGGCGACGTTTGAGAAATGTCCCATCCTCAGCGGCGGGCGTTTGGGGCGGAGGGCGGGCCGGGAAGCGTCCGACGGAGCTTGGAGTCGGTCGTGCATGCTCAGGGGTTCCCCCTGAGTCCGCAGACACCTCGTTTGTCTGGCTTCAGGAACTTGCCCAAAACGATGGCAAACTGCTCCAAGTCTTTTGGTTGCATGTGCCTGTTAGGAGCCTTACCAGACGTGTGCGGGATGCATTTCCCGGTGTCTCCGGTGGTTACACCTGCCCTGGAGATGTGAGGTGTCTGAGGAAGTGGTTCAGTACTGAAAGACGATGGATTTGGAGGCGAATTGGACTGAGCCTGGCTCTGGTTTGAGGCCTGCTTTTATTTCCATCGCTCTGCAAAGAGCCAGCGGGTCACTGTGCAGCCTGGCTTGGATCTGAGGCCTGCTTTTATTCCCCACGCTTTCCAAAGAGCTGCAGACGTGTCGCTCTGCAGCCTGGCTTGGATCTGAGGCCTGCTTTCATTCCCCACGCTTTCCAAAGAGAAAGCGGGTCACTGTGCAGCCTGGCTCGGATCTGAGGCCTGCTTTTATTTCCCACGCTTTCCAAAGAGCTGCAGACGTGTCGCTCTGCAGCTTGGCTTGGATTTGAGGCCTGCTTTCATTTCCATCGCTCTGCAAAGAGCAAGGGGGTCACTGTGCAGCCTGGCTTGGATTTGAGGCCTGCTTTTATTTCCCACACTTTTCAACCTCTTGATGTGGGTTCCTCCAGCCTGTGTAAGGATTTCTGTGGTAGAATGCCTAAACCCAACCCCAGCAGGTGTTACCTTGACCCCTTATCTATTGCCCCTGCCCAACGGTCTTAACTAATTCTAACCTCCTAGGGGATTCTTGCCTAAACCCAACCTCTTGGAGATGGCTCCAAGTGTTTGGTTGCAGGCCCCTGTGGGAACCTTACCAGACTGGTGTTTGAGGAAGTGCTTCAGTACTGAAATAAAATGGATTTTGGAACAAATTCAAATGACTTTGGCTTCAAGTTGAGGCCTGCTTTTAGAGGGGGGGGGGGGGGTTGGTTGGGTTTAGGAGTCTGACACAGTGGTTCAATGTTGAAATAAAAATCAATTGCAACAAATTCAATAGAGCCTGGCTTGGATCTGAGGCCTGCTTTTATTCCCCACGCTTCCCAAAGAGCAGACGTGTCTCTCTGCGGCCTGGTCTGAGTGCACAGAGTTGAATCTCTGCTGTTGGCACTGCTAAAGTAAAGCAGCCAGGTGTTTTAAAACTGGCTGGATGAGTCAGAGGCACCCTGAAGATGATGTGTGCCCAATTTGAGCCTTCTCTGCTGGCCAGAAGCTTTGAATTTCAGCCTGATAGGGTGCATGAAGCTGGAACCGCAGATTTCCCCACCCCTGCTGGCCAAAGCAGGGAACTGTTAGGGTGAGGCTCTGCTTGCCAAGGAACATGTGTTTTCCCGCAGCATAGACTGAGTGGGCCAGAACAGCTCCACCTGCTGGCCAGAGGGTAGAAGCGTCAGGCTTTGCAACCTTACCAGGGGCGCGGAGGCCTTGCAGGCTCGCCGCTTGGGTTGGGATCGCGGAGGGGGGCTTAAGAGTGGGTTCCCCGGGTTTGCCTGGAGGTGCAGGCTGTGGATGTGGCTGAGCCAGGGCCCAGGCTTGTGTGAGAGCGTGGCCCGGCCTGGCTGGCAGCTGGAAGTAGGGCTGGCTGAGCGGAGGGGGGAGTGCTGCAGGCAGGCTGGAGAGTATGTTTACAGAGTGAAAAAGGCTTTGCTTGCGTGACAACAAGGTCCCGTTTTTCCCAGGCCGGAGAGCACACGCAGCGTTGCTCCGCAGCCAGGCGTGGCTCCGAAAGGTTGAGCCGTTGCAGTGGCTACAGCTGCGCGCGATGGTGCAAGAGCCGCTAAAATGTTATGTTCGGGCAAGAGCCCCTGAACTGTTATGTTCAGGCAAGAGCCCCTAAGATGTTAGGGTTTGTGGAGAGCAGCTGGGCAGGGGCATTAAACAAAGGATCAAGGTTAGACCTGCTGGGTTGGGTTTAGGTAAGTGACCAGTGGTTGGATATGGAAATAAAGTTGAATGGGAAGGAATGGAAATGAGTCTGGCTGGGATCTGAATTCAATTCAATCGAAGTCAATTTTATTTATATAGCGCCAATGCGTGAAACATGTCATCTCAAGGCACTTTACAAAGTCAAGTTCAATCCTATTATACAGATTAGTTTGAGGGCTGCTGTAATTTCCCAGGCTCTCCAAAGAGCAGCCGTGTCACTCTGCAGCCTGCCCTGAGTGGATAAAGTCGAATCTCTGCTGTTGGCAAGCGTTGGGGTGAGGCTGTGATAGTGGAGTGTATGGAAAGACATATGTGTGGGAGCACAGCATAGCGTGAGTGTCCAGCCACCTGCTGGCCAACACGTGCATTGCACCATTTTGCCAAATGAGACCCAAAGTTAAAACGTTCACAACTTCAACACGGAGACAGCTAGGCCTGTGAAACTCGGCAGGCATGTGGGCCACACAGTAAAGTATTTTTCAGAGCAATGTCAGCATCGTGGGCCCACTGTAGCGCCCGCTAGCGGCCGCGGAAGGTGCACACTTTGCAAAAAATCTCACTCAAAACGTAGAGCAGCGAGCCCTTTCAAAGTGGCAGAACGCGTCAGAGGCACCCTGAAGATGATGTGTGCCCAATTTGAGCCTTCTCTGCTGGCCAGAAGCTTTGAATTTCAGCCTGATAGGGTGCATGAAGCTGGAACAGCAGATTTCCCCCCCTGCTGGCCAAAGCAGGGAACTGTTAGGGTGAGGCTCTGCTTGCCAAGGAACATATGTTTTCCCACTGCATAGACTGAGTGGGCAGGATACAGCTCCACCTGCTGGCCAACATATGCTTTGCACCATGTGGGCAAATGTGATACCCTGAAGTCATGGCAAAGTTTAAACGTGCACAACTTGAAAAGCAAGCCAGCTAGGCTTTTGAAACTCGGCAGGCATGTGGGGCACACACTCAATTATTTTTCAGAGCAATTTCGGAATCGTGGGCCCACTGTAGCGCCCGCTAGCGGCCGCGGAAGGTGCACACTTTGCAAAAAATCTCACTCGAAAGGTAGAGCAGCGAGCCCTTTCAAGGTGGCAGAATGCGTCAAAGGCACCCTGAAGATGATGTGTGGCGATTTGGAGCCTTCTCTGCTGGCCAGAAGCTTTGAATTTCAGCCTGATAGGGTGCATGAAGCTGGAACAGCAGATTTCCCCCCCTGCTGGCCAAAGCAGGGAACTGTTAGGGTGAGGCTCTGCTTGCCAAGGAACATATGTTTTCCCACTGCATAGACTGAGTGGGCAGGATACAGCTCCACCTGCTGGCCAACATATGGTTTGCACCATGTGGGCAAATGTGATACCCTGAAGTCATGGCAAAGTTTAAACGTGCACAACTTGAAAAGCAAGCCAGCTAGGCTTTTGAAACTCGGCAGGCATGTGGGGCACACACTCAATTATTTTTCAGAGCAATTTCGGCATCGTGGGCCCACTGTAGCGCCCGCTAGCGGCCGCGGAAGGTGCACACTTTGCAAAAAATCTCACTCGAAATGTACAGCAGCGAGCCCTTTCAAAGTGGCAGAATGCGTCAAAGGCACCCTGAAGATGATGTGTGGCGATTTGGAGCCTTCTCTGCTGGCCAGAAGCTTTGAATTTCAGCCTGATAGGGTGCATGAAGCTGGAAAATCAGATTTCCCCCCCTGCTGGCCAAAGCAGGGAAGTGTTGGGTTGAAACAGATACCTCCATCTGCTGGCCAGAGAAGGGAACTGTCATATGAGGGACACAGCTCCATCTGCTGGCCAAAAGAGGCGTTGCACTAATCCGTCTTAGGTTAGGGGGTAAACACCACCTGAGGATCGGACAAAAGTGGATTTGGGGGTAAAGTAAAGGCGGTAGGGAGCTGAAAGCGGGCTCCTCCCCCATGTTTGGGGGGGCTGCGGACGCGCCTGAGGCGTCGGCGTCTCTCTGCGACGGACGGTTCTGGCGGTAGGCCGAAACGGCGCAAAAAGGATCGGACAAAACGGTCGAAATCGAAGAGGGGAGCCCGGCACGGGGAAAGGAGGCCCGCCGTTGCGCTCGGGGGCTCGTGCCGCTTCGCCAGACGCCCCACACGACACGTCTGGGGCGACGTTTGAGAAATGTCCCATCCTCAGCGGCGGGCGTTTGGGGCGGAGGGCGGGCCGGGAAGCGTCCGACGGAGCTTGGAGTCGGTCGTGCATGCTCAGGGGTTCCCCCTGAGTCCTCAGACACCTCGTTTGTCTGGCTTCAGGAACTTGCCCAAAACGATGGCAAACTGCTCCAAGTGTTTTGGTTGCATGTGCCTGTTAGGAGCCTTACCAGACGTGTGCGGGATGCATTTCCCGGTGTCTCCGGTGGTTACACCTGCCCTGGAGATGTGAGGTGTCTGAGGAAGTGGTTCAGTACTGAAAGACGATGGATTTGGAGGCCAATTGGACTGAGCCTGGCTCTGGTTTGAGGCCTGCTTTCGTTTCCATCGCTCTGCAAAGAGCAGGGGGGTCACTGTGCAGCCTGGCTTGGATCTGAGGCCTGCTTTTATTCCCCACGCTTCCCAAAGAGCTGCAGACGTGTCGCTCTGCAGCCCGTCTTGGATTTGAGGCCTGCTTTCATTTCCAACGCTCTGCAAAGAGCAAGGGGGTCACTGTGCAGCCTGGCTTGGATCTGAGGCCTGCTTTTATTTCCCACGCTTTCCAAAGAGCTGCAGACGTGTCGCTCTGCAGCCTGGCTTGGATCTGAGGCCTGCTTTCATTCCCCACGCTTTCCAAAGAGCAAGCGGGTCACTGTGCAGCCTGGCTCGGATCTGAGGCCTGCTTTTATTTCCCACGCTTCCCAAAGAGCTGCAGACGTGTCGCTCTGCAGCCTGGTCTGAGTGGATAGAGGTGAATCTCTGCTGTTGGCAGCACCTTCGTGTGATCGGGCAAGAACTCCCTAGGTGGTTAGGTTCAGGCAAGAGCCCCTGAAAGGTTGAGGTTAGTGGAGAGCAGTTGGGCAGGGGCATTAAAGGAAGGCTCAAGGTGAGAGGTGCTGGGGGCGGTTGGGTTTAGGAGTCTGACACAGTGGTTCAATGTTGAAATAAAAATCAATTGCAACAAATTCAATAGAGCCTGGCTTGGATCTGAGGCCTGCTTTTATTCCCCACGCTTCCCAAAGAGCAGACGAGTCGCTCTGCGGCCTGGTCTGAGTGCACAGAGTTGAATCTCTGCTGTTGGCACTGCTAAAGTAAAGCAGCCAGGTGTTTTAAAACTGGCTGGATGAGTCAGAGGCACCCTGAAGATGATGTGTGCCCAATTTGAGCCTTCTCTGCTGGCCAGAAGCTTTGAATTTCAGCCTGATAGGGTGCATGAAGCTGGAACAGCAGACTTCCCCCCCTGCTGGCCAAAGCAGGGAACTGTTAGGGTGAGGCTCTGCTTGCCAAGGAACATATGCCTTCCTGCTGCATAGACTGAGTGCCACAGAAGAGCTCCACCTGCTGGCCACAGCAGGGAACTGTTTAAAGGAGAGAGCCAGCTCCATCTGCTGGCCACAGCAGGGAACTGTTTAAAGGAGAGAGCCAGCTCCATCTGCTGGCCAGAGCAGGGAACTGTCATATGAGGGACACAGCTCCATCTGCTGGCCAAAAGAGGCGTTGCACTAATCCGTCTTAGGTTAGAGGGTAAACACCACCTGAGGATCGGACAAAAGTGGATTTGGGGGTAAAGTAAAGGCGGTAGGGAGCTGAAAGCGGGCTCCTCCCCCATGTTTGGGGGGGCTGCGGACGCGCCTGAGGCGTCGGCGTCTCTCTGCGACGGACGGTTCTGGCGGTAGGCCGAAACGGCGCAAAAAGGATCGGACAAAACGGTCGAAATCGAAGAGGGGAGCCCGGCACGGGGAAAGGAGGCCCGCCGTTGCGCTCGGGGGCTCGTGCCGCTTCGCCAGACGCCCCACACGACACGTCTGGGGCGACGTTTGAGAAATGTCCCATCCTCAGCGGCGGGCGTTTGGGGCGGAGGGCGGGCCGGGAAGCGTCCGACGGAGCTTGGAGTCGGTCGTGCATGCTCAGGGGTTCCCCCTGAGTCCGCAGACACCTCGTTTGTCTGGCTTCAGGAACTTGCCCAAAACGATGGCAAACTGCTCCAAGTCTTTTGGTTGCATGTGCCTGTTAGGAGCCTTACCAGACGTGTGCGGGATGCATTTCCCGGTGTCTCCGGTGGTTACACCTGCCCTGGAGATGTGAGGTGTCTGAGGAAGTGGTTCAGTACTGAAAGACGATGGATTTGGAGGCGAATTGGACTGAGCCTGGCTCTGGTTTGAGGCCTGCTTTTATTTCCATCGCTCTGCAAAGAGCCAGCGGGTCACTGTGCAGCCTGGCTTGGATCTGAGGCCTGCTTTTATTCCCCACGCTTTCCAAAGAGCTGCAGACGTGTCGCTCTGCAGCCTGGCTTGGATCTGAGGCCTGCTTTCATTCCCCACGCTTTCCAAAGAGAAAGCGGGTCACTGTGCAGCCTGGCTCGGATCTGAGGCCTGCTTTTATTTCCCACGCTTTCCAAAGAGCTGCAGACGTGTCGCTCTGCAGCTTGGCTTGGATTTGAGGCCTGCTTTCATTTCCATCGCTCTGCAAAGAGCAAGGGGGTCACTGTGCAGCCTGGCTTGGATTTGAGGCCTGCTTTTATTTCCCACACTTTTCAACCTCTTGATGTGGGTTCCTCCAGCCTGTGTAAGGATTTCTGTGGTAGAATGCCTAAACCCAACCCCAGCAGGTGTTACCTTGACCCCTTATCTATTGCCCCTGCCCAACGGTCTTAACTAATTCTAACCTCCTAGGGGATTCTTGCCTAAACCCAACCTCTTGGAGATGGCTCCAAGTGTTTGGTTGCAGGCCCCTGTGGGAACCTTACCAGACTGGTGTTTGAGGAAGTGCTTCAGTACTGAAATAAAATGGATTTTGGAACAAATTCAAATGACTTTGGCTTCAAGTTGAGGCCTGCTTTTAGAGGGGGGGGGGGGGGTTGGTTGGGTTTAGGAGTCTGACACAGTGGTTCAATGTTGAAATAAAAATCAATTGCAACAAATTCAATAGAGCCTGGCTTGGATCTGAGGCCTGCTTTTATTCCCCACGCTTCCCAAAGAGCAGACGTGTCTCTCTGCGGCCTGGTCTGAGTGCACAGAGTTGAATCTCTGCTGTTGGCACTGCTAAAGTAAAGCAGCCAGGTGTTTTAAAACTGGCTGGATGAGTCAGAGGCACCCTGAAGATGATGTGTGCCCAATTTGAGCCTTCTCTGCTGGCCAGAAGCTTTGAATTTCAGCCTGATAGGGTGCATGAAGCTGGAACCGCAGATTTCCCCACCCCTGCTGGCCAAAGCAGGGAACTGTTAGGGTGAGGCTCTGCTTGCCAAGGAACATGTGTTTTCCCGCAGCATAGACTGAGTGGGCCAGAACAGCTCCACCTGCTGGCCAGAGGGTAGAAGCGTCAGGCTTTGCAACCTTACCAGGGGCGCGGAGGCCTTGCAGGCTCGCCGCTTGGGTTGGGATCGCGGAGGGGGGCTTAAGAGTGGGTTCCCCGGGTTTGCCTGGAGGTGCAGGCTGTGGATGTGGCTGAGCCAGGGCCCAGGCTTGTGTGAGAGCGTGGCCCGGCCTGGCTGGCAGCTGGAAGTAGGGCTGGCTGAGCGGAGGGGGGAGTGCTGCAGGCAGGCTGGAGAGTATGTTTACAGAGTGAAAAAGGCTTTGCTTGCGTGACAACAAGGTCCCGTTTTTCCCAGGCCGGAGAGCACACGCAGCGTTGCTCCGCAGCCAGGCGTGGCTCCGAAAGGTTGAGCCGTTGCAGTGGCTACAGCTGCGCGCGATGGTGCAAGAGCCGCTAAAATGTTATGTTCGGGCAAGAGCCCCTGAACTGTTATGTTCAGGCAAGAGCCCCTAAGATGTTAGGGTTTGTGGAGAGCAGCTGGGCAGGGGCATTAAACAAAGGATCAAGGTTAGACCTGCTGGGTTGGGTTTAGGTAAGTGACCAGTGGTTGGATATGGAAATAAAGTTGAATGGGAAGGAATGGAAATGAGTCTGGCTGGGATCTGAATTCAATTCAATCGAAGTCAATTTTATTTATATAGCGCCAATGCGTGAAACATGTCATCTCAAGGCACTTTACAAAGTCAAGTTCAATCCTATTATACAGATTAGTTTGAGGGCTGCTGTAATTTCCCAGGCTCTCCAAAGAGCAGCCGTGTCACTCTGCAGCCTGCCCTGAGTGGATAAAGTCGAATCTCTGCTGTTGGCAAGCGTTGGGGTGAGGCTGTGATAGTGGAGTGTATGGAAAGACATATGTGTGGGAGCACAGCATAGCGTGAGTGTCCAGCCACCTGCTGGCCAACACGTGCATTGCACCATTTTGCCAAATGAGACCCAAAGTTAAAACGTTCACAACTTCAACACGGAGACAGCTAGGCCTGTGAAACTCGGCAGGCATGTGGGCCACACAGTAAAGTATTTTTCAGAGCAATGTCAGCATCGTGGGCCCACTGTAGCGCCCGCTAGCGGCCGCGGAAGGTGCACACTTTGCAAAAAATCTCACTCAAAACGTAGAGCAGCGAGCCCTTTCAAAGTGGCAGAACGCGTCAGAGGCACCCTGAAGATGATGTGTGCCCAATTTGAGCCTTCTCTGCTGGCCAGAAGCTTTGAATTTCAGCCTGATAGGGTGCATGAAGCTGGAACAGCAGATTTCCCCCCCTGCTGGCCAAAGCAGGGAACTGTTAGGGTGAGGCTCTGCTTGCCAAGGAACATATGTTTTCCCACTGCATAGACTGAGTGGGCAGGATACAGCTCCACCTGCTGGCCAACATATGCTTTGCACCATGTGGGCAAATGTGATACCCTGAAGTCATGGCAAAGTTTAAACGTGCACAACTTGAAAAGCAAGCCAGCTAGGCTTTTGAAACTCGGCAGGCATGTGGGGCACACACTCAATTATTTTTCAGAGCAATTTCGGAATCGTGGGCCCACTGTAGCGCCCGCTAGCGGCCGCGGAAGGTGCACACTTTGCAAAAAATCTCACTCGAAAGGTAGAGCAGCGAGCCCTTTCAAGGTGGCAGAATGCGTCAAAGGCACCCTGAAGATGATGTGTGGCGATTTGGAGCCTTCTCTGCTGGCCAGAAGCTTTGAATTTCAGCCTGATAGGGTGCATGAAGCTGGAACAGCAGATTTCCCCCCCTGCTGGCCAAAGCAGGGAACTGTTAGGGTGAGGCTCTGCTTGCCAAGGAACATATGTTTTCCCACTGCATAGACTGAGTGGGCAGGATACAGCTCCACCTGCTGGCCAACATATGGTTTGCACCATGTGGGCAAATGTGATACCCTGAAGTCATGGCAAAGTTTAAACGTGCACAACTTGAAAAGCAAGCCAGCTAGGCTTTTGAAACTCGGCAGGCATGTGGGGCACACACTCAATTATTTTTCAGAGCAATTTCGGCATCGTGGGCCCACTGTAGCGCCCGCTAGCGGCCGCGGAAGGTGCACACTTTGCAAAAAATCTCACTCGAAATGTACAGCAGCGAGCCCTTTCAAAGTGGCAGAATGCGTCAAAGGCACCCTGAAGATGATGTGTGGCGATTTGGAGCCTTCTCTGCTGGCCAGAAGCTTTGAATTTCAGCCTGATAGGGTGCATGAAGCTGGAAAATCAGATTTCCCCCCCTGCTGGCCAAAGCAGGGAAGTGTTGGGTTGAAACAGATACCTCCATCTGCTGGCCAGAGAAGGGAACTGTCATATGAGGGACACAGCTCCATCTGCTGGCCAAAAGAGGCGTTGCACTAATCCGTCTTAGGTTAGAGGGTAAACACCACCTGAGGATCGGACAAAAGTGGATTTGGGGGTAAAGTAAAGGCGGTAGGGAGCTGAAAGCGGGCTCCTCCCCCATGTTTGGGGGGGCTGCGGACGCGCCTGAGGCGTCGGCGTCTCTCTGCGACGGACGGTTCTGGCGGTAGGCCGAAACGGCGCAAAAAGGATCGGACAAAACGGTCGAAATCGAAGAGGGGAGCCCGGCACGGGGAAAGGAGGCCCGCCGTTGCGCTCGGGGGCTCGTGCCGCTTCGCCAGACGCCCCACACGACACGTCTGGGGCGACGTTTGAGAAATGTCCCATCCTCAGCGGCGGGCGTTTGGGGCGGAGGGCGGGCCGGGAAGCGTCCGACGGAGCTTGGAGTCGGTCGTGCATGCTCAGGGGTTCCCCCTGAGTCCTCAGACACCTCGTTTGTCTGGCTTCAGGAACTTGCCCAAAACGATGGCAAACTGCTCCAAGTGTTTTGGTTGCATGTGCCTGTTAGGAGCCTTACCAGACGTGTGCGGGATGCATTTCCCGGTGTCTCCGGTGGTTACACCTGCCCTGGAGATGTGAGGTGTCTGAGGAAGTGGTTCAGTACTGAAAGACGATGGATTTGGAGGCCAATTGGACTGAGCCTGGCTCTGGTTTGAGGCCTGCTTTCGTTTCCATCGCTCTGCAAAGAGCAGGCGGGTCACTGTGCAGCCTGGCTTGGATCTGAGGCCTGCTTTTATTCCCCACGCTTCCCAAAGAGCTGCAGACGTGTCGCTCTGCAGCCTGGCTTGGATCTGAGGCCTGCTTTTATTTCCAACGCTCTGCAAAGAGCAAGGGGGTCACTGTGCAGCCTGGCTTGGATCTGAGGCCTGCTTTTATTTCCCACGCTTCCCAAAGAGCTGCAAACGTGTCGCTCTGCAGCCTGGCTTGGATCTGAGGCCTGCTTTTATTCCCACGCTTCCAAAGAGCAGACGTGTCGCTCTGCGGCCTGGTCTGAGTGCACAGAGTTGAATCTCTGCTGTTGGCACTGCTAAAGTAAAGCAGCCAGGTGTTTTAAAACTGGCTGGATGAGTCAGAGGCACCCTGAAGATGATGTGTGCCCAATTTGAGCCTTCTCTGCTGGCCAGAAGCTTTGAATTTCAGCCTGATAGGGTGCATGAAGCTGGAACAGCAGACTTCCCCCCCTGCTGGCCAAAGCAGGGAACTGTTAGGGTGAGGCTCTGCTTGCCAAGGAACATATGCCTTCCTGCTGCATAGACTGAGTGCCACAGAAGAGCTCCACCTGCTGGCCACAGCAGGGAACTGTTTAAAGGAGAGAGCCAGCTCCATCTGCTGGCCACAGCAGGGAACTGTTTAAAGGAGAGAGCCAGCTCCATCTGCTGGCCAGAGCAGGGAACTGTCATATGAGGGACACAGCTCCATCTGCTGGCCAAAAGAGGCGTTGCACTAATCCGTCTTAGGGTTAGAGGGTAAACACCACCTGAGGATCGGACAAAAGTGGATTTGGGGGTAAAGTAAAGGCGGGTAGGGAGCTGAAAGCGGGCTCCTCCCCCATGTTTGGGGGGGCTGCGGACGCGCCTGAGGCGTCGGCGTCTCTCTGCGACGGACGGTTCTGGCGGTAGGCCGAAACGGCGCAAAAAGGATCGGACAAAACGGTCGAAATCGAAGAGGGGAGCCCGGCACGGGGAAAGGAGGCCCGCCGTTGCGCTCGGGGGCTCGTGCCGCTTCGCCAGACGCCCCACACGACACGTCTGGGGCGACGTTTGAGAAATGTCCCATCCTCAGCGGCGGGCGTTTGGGGCGGAGGGCGGGCCGGGAAGCGTCCGACGGAGCTTGGAGTCGGTCGTGCATGCTCAGGGGTTCCCCCTGAGTCCTCAGACACCTCGTTTGTCTGGCTTCAGGAACTTGCCCAAAACGATGGCAAACTGCTCCAAGTGTTTTGGTTGCATGTGCCTGTTAGGAGCCTTACCAGACGTGTGCGGGATGCATTTCCCGGTGTCTCCGGTGGTTACACCTGCCCTGGAGATGTGAGGTGTCTGAGGAAGTGGTTCAGTACTGAAAGACGATGGATTTGGAGGCCAATTGGACTGAGCCTGGCTCTGGTTTGAGGCCTGCTTTCGTTTCCATCGCTCTGCAAAGAGCAGGCGGGTCACTGTGCAGCCTGGCTTGGATCTGAGGCCTGCTTTTATTCCCCACGCTTCCCAAAGAGCTGCAGACGTGTCGCTCTGCAGCCTGGCTTGGATCTGAGGCCTGCTTTTATTTCCAACGCTCTGCAAAGAGCAAGGGGGTCACTGTGCAGCCTGGCTTGGATCTGAGGCCTGCTTTTATTTCCCACGCTTCCCAAAGAGCTGCAAACGTGTCGCTCTGCAGCCTGGCTTGGATCTGAGGCCTGCTTTTATTCCCCACGCTTCCCAAAGAGCAGACGTGTCGCTCTGCGGCCTGGTCTGAGTGCACAGAGTTGAATCTCTGCTGTTGGCACTGCTAAAGTAAAGCAGCCAGGTGTTTTAAAACTGGCTGGATGAGTCAGAGGCACCCTGAAGATGATGTGTGCCCAATTTGAGCCTTCTCTGCTGGCCAGAAGCTTTGAATTTCAGCCTGATAGGGTGCATGAAGCTGGAACAGCAGACTTCCCCCCCTGCTGGCCAAAGCAGGGAACTGTTAGGGTGAGGCTCTGCTTGCCAAGGAACATATGCCTTCCTGCTGCATAGACTGAGTGCCACAGAAGAGCTCCACCTGCTGGCCACAGCAGGGAACTGTTTAAAGGAGAGAGCCAGCTCCATCTGCTGGCCACAGCAGGGAACTGTTTAAAGGAGAGAGCCAGCTCCATCTGCTGGCCAGAGCAGGGAACTGTCATATGAGGGACACAGCTCCATCTGCTGGCCAAAAGAGGCGTTGCACTAATCCGTCTTAGGTTAGAGGGTAAACACCACCTGAGGATCGGACAAAAGTGGATTTGGGGGTAAAGTAAAGGCGGTAGGGAGCTGAAAGCGGGCTCCTCCCCCATGTTTGGGGGGGCTGCGGACGCGCCTGAGGCGTCGGCGTCTCTCTGCGACGGACGGTTCTGGCGGTAGGCCGAAACGGCGCAAAAAGGATCGGACAAAACGGTCGAAATCGAAGAGGGGAGCCCGGCACGGGGAAAGGAGGCCCGCCGTTGCGCTCGGGGGCTCGTGCCGCTTCGCCAGACGCCCCACACGACACGTCTGGGGCGACGTTTGAGAAATGTCCCATCCTCAGCGGCGGGCGTTTGGGGCGGAGGGCGGGCCGGGAAGCGTCCGACGGAGCTTGGAGTCGGTCGTGCATGCTCAGGGGTTCCCCCTGAGTCCGCAGACACCTCGTTTGTCTGGCTTCAGGAACTTGCCCAAAACGATGGCAAACTGCTCCAAGTCTTTTGGTTGCATGTGCCTGTTAGGAGCCTTACCAGACGTGTGCGGGATGCATTTCCCGGTGTCTCCGGTGGTTACACCTGCCCTGGAGATGTGAGGTGTCTGAGGAAGTGGTTCAGTACTGAAAGACGATGGATTTGGAGGCGAATTGGACTGAGCCTGGCTCTGGTTTGAGGCCTGCTTTTATTTCCATCGCTCTGCAAAGAGCCAGCGGGTCACTGTGCAGCCTGGCTTGGATCTGAGGCCTGCTTTTATTCCCCACGCTTTCCAAAGAGCTGCAGACGTGTCGCTCTGCAGCCTGGCTTGGATCTGAGGCCTGCTTTCATTCCCCACGCTTTCCAAAGAGAAAGCGGGTCACTGTGCAGCCTGGCTCGGATCTGAGGCCTGCTTTTATTTCCCACGCTTTCCAAAGAGCTGCAGACGTGTCGCTCTGCAGCTTGGCTTGGATTTGAGGCCTGCTTTCATTTCCATCGCTCTGCAAAGAGCAAGGGGGTCACTGTGCAGCCTGGCTTGGATTTGAGGCCTGCTTTTATTTCCCACACTTTTCAACCTCTTGATGTGGGA